>JAMALN010000637.1:0-22788 GCA_023630115.1 Cutaneotrichosporon sp. PK4640 | reverse complement strand
GGGTACACGCCCGGCTCGCCGCAGCGGCAGGGCTCGACGGGTGCGCCCGCCGACCCGAACCAGGCGGCGTGGGACGCATACTACCGCCAGCAAGGCCAGGCGCCCCCGCAGGGCGCGCCGCCCCCCGGTGCGCCCCCCGGTGGCCCCGGCGGTGCACCATACCAGCAGCAGCAGCAGTACTACCCGCAGCAGCCCGTTGACGGCGTGACTGGGCAGATGGGCCGGATGAGTGTCAGCTAGAATGTGAATGAATGTATGCCCCGGTGTGGCGAGTAAATAGAGTGAGCCGGGCAGCTGGGAGCTGGGAGGTGATGTCGGCGCAATGTCGGTCGTGATGGGAGATCGATGGCGACAGCAGCAGCAGTGTCCGGAAGACCGGCCGAAGAAGGCACAGGTGCAAGAGGAGAGGTACAGTTCGAGGTGAAACGGGGCCTTTTTTGCCGATCTCCGTTGTTTTTCACCCTTCTCCTGTCCCTCTCTGGGCCTCCACCCTTTCCGCCCCTTGCCTCGGATCCTTGGAGACCCAACTCCTCTGCCTCTCATCTCGGCGCCGCCATCCACATCAACAACATCCATCTCCCATCTCCTCCATCTCCCATCTATCCACCCGTCCACATCCACCCCATTCCTCGCCTCTGCCGCCGGCGCACCCGGCCCCGCCCCTCGCCACGATGAACCCCTCCCACTCCCACATGAACCCCTACTACCTGACCACCGACTCGCTCAACTACGGCTTCAACGGCTACTCGAGCGGGAGCGGCACCTCCTCCCCGGCGGGCATCAACCCGGCGCTCGCGCAGCCGCCCAAGGCGAGCCCCGTGCCGCCCGCGCCGGCCCCGGCGCCGCTCACCGGCCCCCTCGTGTCCCCGCACCAGGACCTCAACGACTTCCTCGAGAGCTTCTGGACGCGCCAGATGGACGGGGTGGAGCGTGAGACGCCCGACTTCAAGACGTACAACCTGCCCCTGGCGCGGATCAAGAAGGTCATGAAGAGCGACGAGGAGGTCAAGATGATTAGTGCGGAGGGTGAGTGCGGCGTGGACGCTGGGTGGGAGGGGGCGGGAGGCGGGCGACACGAGGGGGGCGATGTGAGATACGATCCAGTCGCCCCGATATGGCCAGCTTCCAACACCCCCAATGCCAGCTGACACCAGCCCCGATCATGTTCTCCAAGGCTTGCGAGAGTGAGTACGACTGCGACTGAGGAGAGACCCGGGCCGCATACCGGGAGGAAGGTGTGATCGCTCGCTGGCATTACGCGGCTCGCCTGTGTGCTCACACCTTCCCTCGCAAGTGCCCTCGCACCCCGCCACTCTCGCGCTGCGCGCTCGAGACTAACCCCAGTCTTCATCTCCGAGCTCACCTGCCGCGCCTGGCTCGTCGCCGAGGGCCACAAGCGCCGCACGCTCCAGAAGAGCGACGTCGCATCAGCCATCGCCTTCTCGGACGTCTTTGACTTCCTGATCGACATTGTCCCGCGCGACGACGGCACCGAGCACACGGTCCCCGCCACCGCGGCGAGCAACCACGCCGAGCCCGAGCCGGCGGCGGCGGGCCACGACGCCGAGTGGCCCCGCCACGACGACGAGCACGAGGGCGACGCCCTCTACTCCGAGTACGTCCAGGGCGAGGGCGAGGGGTTCGCATAGGCAGCACTGTATACCCAAATGTAGATGTAACATGCGTGATACCAGATTCATAGAAGTACATGGGACAGGGCACCAGGGTGGTAGAGTCATTGTCTAGAGCTCGCCGGTGAGGGGGCCACCGGCGGCGCGCTCAAGGTCGGTCGCGATGCGCTTGCGCTTGGCGGCGCGTCTTGCCGCGCGGCGCTCCGCGGGCGTCTGGTGCTCGTCGCCGTTGCGGCGCCGTGATGGTCCTGGCTCTTCCTCCTCAGACTCGGACTCGTCGTCGCTCTCGCCGAGGCAGCTGGGGTCAGCTTCCTGAGCGGAATGTAGCAGACTTACAGCTTCTCGATGAACACGGCTGCGGCCTTCTCAGAGAACTCGGCCTCTCGCGAGCCCCAGCGCCACTCGATCTCCTCGAGAGGCCCGTCGCCGCCGCCAGTGTGCTTGTGCTTGGTCTGTCGTGAGCTTGACGTTGGCGAATACAAAGCTCACCTTCTCGAGATAGTTCTGCTTCGCGAGGACGTCCATGAACTGTTCAAGGGTGATATTGGCAGAGTGCGAGTTGGCGCTCTTCCACGGCAGGACGGTGTGGCGCTCGAGGTTGAGGCGGCGGAGAAAGGCGTACAGCGCGCCTGGAGTTAGCTGGAAGCAGGCGGAAGACGAGCTACTCACGCTCCTCGATGACGCGTCCCTGCGCCAGAATGAGGCAGAGGATGACAGTGCGGATTCCGAGGAGAGCGATGTGGCCCGGAGGCGTCGGATCGGCCTTGTCCCATCTCAAGAGGGCGCCGGCGTCGTTCTCGCTGTCAACAACCACGTTACGGTCGCCCCGATCGTCCTCGAAGAGGGGCAACGGGGCTGGACGGTTCATCTCCGCGATGAGCTCGGCAGGCAGCACCGAGCGGAGGATGTAGGCGCGTGTCCCCGCAGCTGTTGTCAGCTGTCCATCTCTTGCACCAGCAGACCCACCCTTCTTCTCCTTGCGCCGCTGGGTGTTAGCCTCGGCGTCTTCCTCCTCGTCCTCGTCCTCCTCTTCCTCCTCATCGTTCCCCCGCGTCGGCCGGCGCCGCTTCTTCTGTGTCGCCTGGGTCTGCGCCTGGGTCTGGGCTTGTGTCGCCTGGGTCAGCCCCTCGTCGCCGCGCTGCTTGGTGCGCAGCTCGTGCAGCTCCAGCCCGAACGTGGAGCGGAGGAGGCTCTGCGCGCGCTCGAGGACGGTCGGGAACTGGCGCGGCGCGTTGGGCAGGACTGTGGTCAGCTCGGAGGTCGCGGCCGCAGCTGAGGGAAGGTGAGGAAGGTGAGGAGGCGACTCACCGAGCTTGGTGATCACGTCGCGCCGGAGTGGCTGGCGACGGTGCTCGTGGAAGAGGGCCAGGCGCACGACGTGGGCCGCCGCGCTCGCCAGGTCCTGCTGTCAGCTGCGGCTGTGAGCAAGATAGCTCACCTGCGCGGACATCCCGTGCGCGCCCTCGTCGTCCAAGTCGTCGCGCCGCTGCTGGGTGCGGCGTGGTGGCATGGCGCTCGTCTTCTCGGTGGGAGAGATGAATGGAGCGAAAGAGACAGTCGCGAGAGGTAGAGCGCAGTGTCTCAGCTCTCAGAGTTGAGGAGATGGGTGGAGGGAAGGTGCTCGCGATCACAACAAAGTCGCGTCGCGTCTCACCCAGGCCATGACGCGGGATCAGATCCACGTGGTGCAGACCTCCACCCAAGACTTCTGGTCCAAGCAACAACTTCAGCGACCTCCAACACCACTCACACCAACAAGCATATACACAGCCACCATGTCCTCCCTCTCCCCCGCCGAGCGGGACTACATCGTCTCGGGTCTCCTCGCCGACCCGCCCCTCCGCGCCGACGGGCGCGGCCTCGCCTCCCCCCGCCCCATCGAGACCGAGTATGGCGTCATGCCCGCCGCAAACGGGAGTGCGCGCGTGCGCATCGGGGGCACCGAGGCCGTCGCGGGCGTCAAGCTCGACGTCGCCGAGGTCCCGAAGGGGAGCTACGAGTCCGGATCCGAGTGGCGTGCCAAGGTCGAGGTGGACATGTGAGTGCCGCAGGCCAGCTCAACAGTTCCTTCAGCAGCTGACGACAGCACACCACAAGCGCTGCCCGCCGCCGACGCCAAGTCCCTCCAAACCCTTTCGGCCGCATACGCCGCCCTCCTCAGCGAGCACTTCGTCCCCGCCCTCCCGCCCCTCAAGATCACGGACACGCGCGCCTTCGTCCCCTCGCTGCACGTTGCGCTGCTGTCGTGCGACGGCGCGGTCGCCTCCGCCCTCGCGCTGGCCGCGCGCGGGGCGTTCGCGGACCTGCAGGTGCCCGTCACCAAGGTCGTGGGGATGGAGACGGATCCCGAGGTGCAGGCGGACCTGGCGGGCATCAAGGGCGCGATCGCCGCGGGCAAGCACGGCAAGGGGAAGGGCAAGGCGCGCGCGCGCGGCGGCGACGACTGGGACATTGAGGGCGACGCGGCGCCGCTCGCGGGGCGCGAGGAGCTGCCCGTGCTCGTGACGCTGAATCTCGTGGGCGAGCGCGAGTTCCTCGACGCCACGCTGCGCGAGGAGGCGGCGTGTCCCGCGCGCGTGCATGTGTTTGTGCGGCCGAGCGGGCGGATAGCGGGGATCCGGATGGAGGGCGACGGCGGTATCGGGACGGAGCGTATCCGCCCACTGCTAGAGGTGAGCTCAGACAAGTACATGGAGCTGACAGCAGGAAGCACGCCGGATCGGCCTCGAGCTCGCGCAGGCGCTCAACGCCGACCTCCCATAGCTCGTCGTATAGATGCATCCATCCTTCTAGGGTATGAGGTATGGCTTAGGGAAGGTCTCTACATCGCGGCCTTGTCGTTACGTTTCGTGGTGGGACGTGGACTGATGGTCCGGCTTCGTGGCAGGATGCGGGATGCTGATGGTTGGTTGGTCTTCGGGTCTTGTCTTTCGTCGCGGCGCCCTCTTGCTTCTTCTACATGTCTTGGCGACCACGGTGTCGCGACACCGCGTCTATGTGGGAACTTGTTACTCGGTCGGCTCGGCCTCAGTCGGTTGGGCACGTTCGCGCACCTCACGCGCCGCCTCGGCCATCCACGCCTCGATGATCGTGCGGAGCATGCGCTCCCATCCGTCGGCACGCTTGGCTACCACGAGCGGGTCAAACTCGTTGACCTGTAAGCTGCGGCGACGGCCGAGAGCGGCCTGCGCAGCCGCCTTGGACGCCTTGGGCGCCGTCGCAGGCGTTGGCATCGAGATCGGGATGTTGAAGCGCATACGCACAGCACTGGGGTCAGCGGTGTCTCAGGAACTGCGCAGCAAACTCACGCAGCCCAGCACGTAAGGTTCTCGGCGCGGCGGAACGTCCACTCGCTCTCCTCGGCGCCGAGCGTGTCGTACAGGTCCTCGTCCGGGACGAAGCCCCACGGCCGTGCCGACGTGAGGAGGTATGCGTTGTACGCGTGGGCGAGGAGGAAGCCGTCACTGAGGCGGTCGAGCAGCGCGTCCCCTGGGGCTGGGAGGAGCGCAGCTTGTGTTGGGGACAGGTGCGCCGTGAGGAAGGCGTGGAGGCGGTCTGATGTTAGCTTGTCAGAAAGGACGCCAGCTCACCCATGCCCTCAGCGTCAACCCAGGCGTCAGCGGGTCCGGCCGGCGCCTCGCGGAAGAGACGCCCCACGACCTCAACCCAGCGGAGGACGGCGTCGCGCGCGGCCCCGCTCTCGGCGGCCCACTCCTCGTCATCGACAGTGCGGTATCCCCGTGCCTCGGAGACGATGCGCTCCTCCCATGGCGGGCGGGATCTCGTTGCCTCGGCAATGCGCGCCGCTTCGTTTATGTCGTACTCGTCGTCGTCAGACCACTCGTCCGCGCAGCTGGCGCCGCTCGTGACCGAGGGCGAGAGGGGCACATGCTCCTGCACCGGCGACTCGGCGAGCTCGCCATTCACGACGAGCGTCGGCACGCTCTGGCGCATGCGCTCCTCCAGCGTGCGCAGGTGGCCCAGCACATCCAGGGCGGCACGGCGCAGTGGGGCGGCGTGGTCGATCCCCAGGATTGGCGCAGACACCGACCGCGGCGCAGCACCCACGCCCGTCGGGCGCGACGGCACGCTGAAGCTCGCGGGCGCGCGGGGCGTGCTGACGCGCCGTCCAGCCGAGGCGAGGGACAGCGCAAGGGTGCGCATGCGGCGCACCGCGGCCGCCGTGTCGACGAACACAGTCCGCAGATCCGACGGGGCGCCCTCGGCCGCCCAGGTGGCCGACACCTCGCGCGCGAGGAAGTTGGCCTCCTTCCGCGCCTCACTGGGTGCGATGCGGTTGAGCGCGACGTCCTTCCACGGCTTGCGCTCGGCGCGTTCGGGCACGGCGCCGAGCGGGCTTGCGCGGATACCCGCGCCCGCGCCGTCGCGGTGGGCGACGCCGCCACCCGAGAAGTGGAGCTGGAGGTCGCGGATCGAGGGGAGGGTGGCCACCGAGTCGCGCTTGGCTGCGGAGCGGCTGATGTGCCGGTGGTACTTTCTGCGGAGGGGGGCCTTGAGGGGCGACGGCTCGTCGCCGTCCACCGAGGAAGGGAGGGTGTCTGTCGTTGCGTGGGTCGTGTCGGAGGCGCAGCCGGAGTCGCCGGTGCGCTGGGTCACGAGCGGGGGCGGGCTGGGCTCGAGCGCGGTCGTCATGATGGAATGGGCGAGGTGAGAAAGATGGGGCTGCGCCGAGTCAGTCCATTGTCTGGCGGGAAGGCGGGAGGTGGAGGGAGGGTCTCGTACCTGTCACTTGGGCTTGTAGTGCGATTCTTGAGAGCGGGAGTGGAAGACAATGAGGAGGAGAGTGGGAGATGGGGGTGAGACAGGCTACCCCGTATTATAGCAGCATGCGTGGTCGTGACGAGTTGAATCGAGAGAGAAGTGAGACTGAAGAGAGATGCTAGGAGACTGTGAGTGAGGCTTGAAACGAGTTGGGGATTGGAGTGGCAAAAACGGGGTGGATGACATGTCCTGGTGCTTAGCGTGCCTTCCCGTTCAACCGTCCCAACCCTGTACACTCGTACACTCGTCGCACCATCACTCTCACACGCCCCCCATCACTCTTGCCATCACTCATAGCATTCACCCTGTGCAGGTACACTGCTACCGGTCCGCGGCGGTGCGACGTGTGTGTGTAGTGGTGCTGTCGTCGGAACTCGACGTTGTTGATTGTCCCACCCGCCACTTCCTTTCACATGCAACAGCCGCACACTGTAACGAGCGGTCAACTGACAGTCACCTCGGCTCGCATCGCACTGCGGTCCTATTCCAGTCGTGCAGACCAGAAGCATTCCACGAACCACGTCTCGTCCATCTCGCCCGTTCTGTCTACCTGAACCTGCAGCCGACGCGTGCTGTCCTACAAGACGCGTCCCGGTTGCTGAGATTCTGGGGTGGTGATTGGGTCCAGCCGTGCCTTGGTGGTACAGGCACAGGCAGGTGGCGTCCATCCCGCCCTTCCCTCGTAGTCTGCCCACCGCGCTTGTTCCCAGCGCAGCACCACTTGTAGCCTGTAGCAAGAGATTCAGCTCTTCTCCAACATGACAGCGGACAGCAAGCCCGAGCTGAAGAGGAGGGCTCGCCGAGATCGCCGCACTGCTGCTGCGGGTGAGCATAGATCGGATCTGCCCGCAGCACCAACGCCTGCGTACACCTGCGCCCACGGAACGGATCTGGCCTCCCAGCGGATGCAAATGTGCCACGCCGATCCCACGCGAATCCAATGCCACAATGTGAAAATCCGCTCAACCCCGCGGCCTGGAGAGCTGGAGACTCCATGCACTCTCCGTCACTCGGTATGTTGACAGCCCAAGTTAGGAGATTCCCTTCAACAGCATCAACTACACCAGCAACACCATCCATCATCATGGACGGCTACGGTATGTCCGCTAATGAGCCTGAGCAAGCTGACTCCAGACGCGCTAGACGCAGCCACCTCGTCGTACTCCAAGCGCGGAGACGGTAAGTCTCGTCGGCCTCCACCCCTCCACCCTTTGGCTAATAGCACAGACCGGGCGAGTCACCGCGACGACCGCGACCGCGACCACCGGCGGCACCGCGACAGGGACTACGACCGTGACCGCTACGACCGGGACGACCGGCGGCGGCACGACCGCGACCCCTACGGCCGCGACGGGGGACGCGACCGTGACCCCTATGACCGCCGCGACAGGGACCGCGACGACAGGCGGGACCGCGACCGCGACCGCCACGACGACCGGAGGCGCGACCACGGGCGCGACCGCGACCCATATGGCCGTAGAGACGAGCGCGGGTGGTCCCCACCCCGCCGCCGCGACGACCGCGGTGGGGGCGGGTATGGGCGCGATGGGCCGCGCGATGGAGGGCGTGGCGGCGGCGGCGGCGGGCCCAGGGGCGGAGGACGGCGTAGAGACTCGCCCGCGCGCTCGCCGACGCCGGTTGACGCTATCCCGCTCGAGGACCGCGTTGTCGAGCCGTCCCTTTGGGACCTCGCGCCACCAGAGTTCCAGGGCATCTCGGCGCTCGAGGCCAAGATGACCGGTGAGTAGCTGTGGTCTTGCTGGGAGTTAACATCAGGCATGTTCACGTACGGCCCCGGCCGCGTCGCGCCTCCTATGCACCTCGGCCAGCTTGCCGCGGGCCTCATTAACCCTCTGCGCCAGAACAAGCGCGTATACCAGGCGAACATCCCGGACACTGTCTCCGAGAAGCAGCTCATGCGCTTCTGGAACCGCCTCATGACGGACCGGAACAAGGCGTCGGTGCCCGGCGAGTGCGTCAACCAGGTCCAGGTCAACCGCGAGAAGAAGTTTGCGTGGATCGAGTTCCGCAATGCTGCTGAGGCGACGTCCGCGCTTGAGCTCAGCGGCACCGAGTTCGAGGGAGCCCCGATGGAGCTCAAGCGGCCAAAGGACTACATCGGCATTGACCCTGCGCTCGGCTTCCTCGGTCCCGCGACCGACGGTAACAACAAGCTCTTCGTCGGCGGCCTCCCGACCAACCTGGGCAACGAGCAGGTCATGGAGCTGCTCAAGTCGTTCGGCGAGTTACGCACATTCAACCTCGTCAAGGAGGGCAACGGCTCGGTGTCCAAGGGGTTTGCGTTCGTCGAGTACCTCGACCCGGCGGTCACAGAGATGGCCATCCAGGGCCTGAACGGTTTCCAGATCGGCGAGCGTGCGCTCGTGGTGCAGCGCTCCGCGACGACGAACCGCGCCACCGGCGCCGCGCAGGAGCACGGCGCGGCGGCGTTCCTCGCCAAGTCCAAGATCTTGGAGGAGGCGGACGCCGAGCCTGCCGACACGCGCGTCATGCTCATGCTCAACATGGTGACCGAGGACGAGCTGTACGACGACCAGGAGTACGAGGACATCCTGCTCGACGTCAAGGAGGAGTGCGAGAAGTACGGCACTGTGGAGGGCGTGCGCATCCCCCGCCCCGTGCCCAAGAGCACCAAGTGGGAGCCGTCCGACTCGGCGGCGCAGACGGCCGAGAAGAACCGCCGCATCAACGAGGAGGCCGGCGTCGGCCGCGTGTACGTCATGTACACTGACATTCCGGGCTGCCAGAAGGCGATGAAGGCGCTCGGCGGACGGCAGTTTGGCGGGCGCACCATCCTCGTCGCGAGCACGAGCGAGGAGGACTTTATGGGCCCCGCGCCGCCCCCGCCCCCATCCGAGCCGCCGATGCAGCTCGAGGCGCCGCCACCTCCCCCGCCGCCTGCGGCCCCAGAGGACATGGACCAGACTGCCGGCAACCTCCTCGCCGACCTCGGGGTGTAGATAGAGTAACGGCCAGGCGTGACATGTGCGCTCATGTATCTCATGAGCTGATAATCGAGCTGCGTGACTGGAATGTTGGTGCGATTGTGCAATCTTGTGAGATCGTGAGATGGGCTGGGCTTGGACGGAAATATCTGGATTGCCGTGCCTGGAGGCCTAAACATCCAGGGGATGTCTCACAATCTTCCAAACTCGCGACTGACTTTGTACCAGAGCATGATGCAGAGCACCCAGCGATGGTAGTTGAATCAACATGCATTGTGTTCTTCTGCATTATGCTCTCGTCTTCGCCTAAAAATATAAGAAACGAAATGAAGTGGAAGTGACTGTGGTCGTGCGCAACGGCGCTGCGTTGTCGCGGGTCGTGAAGGTCGTTGGGGGTGCTGGTGGTACTCTGCCGAAGGGTGTGCTGGGTATCGCGTGCGCCGCCGCCTCGCCTCGACGCCGGAGCGCCGCCGCGACGGCGCCTTACTTGGCGGCGCTGATGAGTCTCGCGGCGCCGAGTGGCGGGTGCCGCAGGTCGTAGTCCTTTGGCCGGCGGAAGAGGAGGACGTGTGGTTCCTGGGGTCAGCGACTGACTGCGGGGAAGGCGACGTCGGGGTCGGCGACAAGTAGCTCCGCCAGCTCTCCAACTCGTACGAGCTGGAACGCTGCGGACCGCACCCCATCGCCTCTGTCGCCGACGCCGGCAAACCACTCACAGGCTCGTGGCGCATGTACATCTCCCACCCGGGCGACTGGCGGATGCCGAGTCCTCTCCAAACGTCCTCCGGCAGCACGCCAGAGGGCACAAACTTGGTGAGGGCTTTTGGGAGCTGGAGTCAGCATGTCGTCCTGTGAGGGATGCGTCGGCGCAACGGCCGACCCTCGGCCGTCCCTAACTCCGGATGTTTGGTCCGAGGGCAGGGTGCGAGCGCGAGCACAAACAACCAAACAACACCGGCATCGCGGTAACTGGTGGCGCCGGGGGTGCTGAGAGAAGCACTCACAATGACATGGCGGTACTCCCACTGGTCGTCTGCTGTCAGCTAAGGTTCTGTGCGTGTAGCTGGGGCGGAGGCGGAAGGGAAGGTGAGACGTACCAGAGTAACGGGCGCTGTAGTTGATCTTCTCATGGTACTGCTCGATGGCGCGGCGCTTCTCCTCTGCGGTATACGTCTTTTTGGACATGTTTGGTTCGGGATGGGTATGGGGTGGAGGGAAGTCTAGTGGCAGGCAGTGATGGGGGAAGCTCGGGGAATGAGGAGGAGCGGGAATGAGGCGGGGGGTGGGGGAATGAGGATGGGGAGGAGATGTATGCGAGGGGTAGCGATGAGGGGGTATGGGGTGGGTATGCTCGACGAAGCTGCTTGATGTGTTTGTTTGTGTTTGTTGATGTAGAGGAGGAAGAGATGAGATGGAGATGCGGACGAGTGTTGTTGTACCATCCACCATGCACCACCCACCACAGTGTGTTTAGTTGTTAGGCCTGTTTGTTGACCTGGGTGCGGGGGCCCTGACGGAGTCTTTTCCGCGTGGCATCACGTGCAATCCTCACCTCCACTTGTTCTGTCGGTTGGGACATGCCGTCCATGCAACTGTCATGTTGCTGATGTCGGCTACATTTGCTCTCCCACGACCGTCTACGATCGCCTGTTCATGTCACCCAAGCTGCGGCTCTGGGAGTGTTGATAGTCAGACGGTGGTTGTTATCTCGTGCCTCCTCGTTGTCTCAGGTGCCTTGGATGAGTGGGAGCAGCGTTGCAGCTCCGTGTCACGCCAACGCACGGACCCCATGCCCTTGGGACCGCAGGTCTCTGCGATGGCCACAAAGCGGAGCAACCAGCGTATCTGAGCTGACCTCGGTGTGATTGACAAGTCGTTGACCGAGCGAGCGGGAGGATGGTGGGGCCGAAGATGCCGGCGGAAGCTGGGCTGTACCAGAAGACTGGGTCATGGTCAAGTGAGATTACCATACCAGGCACGATATGGAACCAGATTAAGGTGTGCTGAATAATCGCCGACGGTCACTAGGTATCACGGCCAACTCCGCCTCAGAGCCTACATTACTCCTTGGTCATCACGCCAGTCTCGCCTCTCATCACGCTCCTCTCTCCCCACCACACCCGCCGGCCAGTCCATCTTTCCTCATCTTCCCATATATCCACCTCTATTTCCCTCTTGTCTCTCACACCACACCTTCCACCATGTCCAAGATCGCCCGCACCCTCAAAGTCGACATCACCTCCGACACCGTCTGCCCCTTCTGCCTCCTCGGCATCACGCAGTTCGAGTCCGCCGTCGCCAGGTGGAACAAGACCAACCCCGACCGGGAAGTCAAGCTCGACGCGCGCCTCCTTCCCTACCAGCTGCGCCCCCAGATGAGCGAGGAGCCGCAGGACCTGAGCGCATGGAGCGCCGCCACCTTTGGCGGGCCCGAACGGGCGAAGGCCATGCGCGCCCGCCTCGCCGCGACCTACAAGGAGGCCGGGCTCGACCTGTGAGTTCACCCCAGCTTTAATGTTTTTTGCTCAGCTGACGCCAGCGCACCCTCGGCCAGGGTCGCCAACACGAACGCTGCCCACCGCCTCGAAACGCTCGCGGACACCAAGGGCCGCGCCGTCAACTTCGCCGTCGGGATGGACATTATGCGCGCGTACCAGCTGCACGGGACGCCGCCCAACGACCCGACCATGCTCGCCAAGATTGGGACGCAGCACGGGCTGTTTGAGAGCGAGGCACAGGGCAAGGAGTGGATCGCCAGCGACGCGCTCAACAAGGAGACGCAGAAGGGGTATGCGCACGCCCGCATGGAGGGCATCACGGGTGTGCCGTTCTTTGTCTTTGACGACAAGTACGCCAGCTCTGGGGCGGTGGGGGAGGACGCGTTCTACAATGTCATTGGGCAGATTGTGGGGTCGTAGCCGACCGTGGCGACGGAGTGTACCACTACTTTGACTTGGATGTATTGTCTTGCCCGCGGGAAGGGGATGCGGGCCGCTGGCCGGTCTGGATGAAGGCCAGGCGCGACGGGTGCATGCCGCTGCCCACCTCCTCAGCCTCGACCGGGGCCTCGGGAACGGGCGCCGGAGCTGCCTCCGGGGCAGGAGCACACTCCTGCTCGGTCTTGGGCTTGCGCTTGCCGCGCTTCCAGATCTGTTCCTTTGGCATGGTGATGTAGATGTTGAGCGGCAGTGGCCAGAGCTAAGCATGCATGACACCTCACGGATGCTCGGCACCCGCCAGGTGCTGCCAGGTGCTGCGGACGGGCAAAGAGCGGGTGGTTGATGGAGAACTAGCTGAGAGGAGCGCCCGCAGGGCGCTCTGCTCGAGAGACGGGCGGAAGCAAATGACCTCCACCTTGCATGTCCACCCGTCAGAGTATGACGGTCTACCACCGACTCGTACGTTGCGCTACGCAGCGCAAACGCCTGGGTCTACGGGGATCTACGGGGAGTCCCGGGTCCGCAATGCAGCTCGCTCACCCTTGCGGGTGACCGCTCTGCTGCTGCGGGGAGTGCCCGGTCTAGGTCTAGTTCTGTGGTCTAGTTAGGCAGTTCAGATGTCGTCCACTTCAGCCAGAACTGTCTAGATAGCTCAGAGTGCACTGGCCCGATAGGATACATACCAGATAGCAGAGCATGTGTGTCGAGAACGATGGAGATCGCGAAAAGTGCATCGAATGATTTAACTTCTTCGGATGTGGATTTGGATGCCAAGGTCCGTCCGAGTGTCTGATAATCTCGCCCCGGAATACGTCATGAACCTGCGATCATCTGTGCATCGCCACCCAACGCCACCAAACTCACCCCGGCAGGCCGCAACCTTCCTCGCGCGCTCATCGTTTTGTGCGCAGCTCTTATTTCAATGCGACTAGCATCCTATCTCACTTCTCTCACTGCTCTCTTCTCCACCCATTCCTTCTCACCACCCTCCTTGCCCACAATGTCCTCCGTCACCATCCACGCCTCCGGCTCCTCCAGCGTCAAGCGGGCCCCCGAGCTGGTCGACCTCCACCTCCGCATCCACGCCGAGCGCCCCGCCCCCAAGGACGCGCTCGAGGCCGTCCGCTCGGCTTCCAACGAGGTCTCGGCCCGCATCAAGGAGCTCGCTCCTCCCAAGGCCGAGGTGTCGGCGGCCATCGACAGCGAGGAGCTGGACATCGACGACGAGGCCCGCGACCCCGCCTTCCCCGTTACCAGCTGGAGCATGCAGCAGCTGCGCACCTGGAGCGAGACTCCTGGAGACGACAACCACCGCCCCCGCCCGCCCCGTCCGCCCCAGGCGCGTATGATGATGATGGCCGCGACCGCCGAGGCCGAGCCCAAGCCCGAGAAGGTGTTCCACGCGGAGACTTACGTCCGCGCGACGTTCCACGACTTTGCCAAGCTGAGCGCCGTCATCGAGTCCTTCACTGTGAGTCTAGTCCCAGGTGGAGCGCGAGCGTGACTAGTGCAAGGCTGTGCCGTGCTCCATCGGCTTGGTAGGGGAGGGGGTGAGCGCTGTCGGGATCGACTGCGCGGGGCGGTGCTGTTAGCGCCGACGCCACGGATCGCCGCCCCTAGCTCCAATTCGGACCATGTGCTCCATGCTGATGCCAGACCAACGAAATCGTTTCGGTCAGCAGCCTCGACTGGATGGTCACGGGCGCCACGCGCCAGGCGCTGCAGACGCGCGTGCGGCAGGGCGCGTACGCCGACGCGCTCGCCAAGGCCAACGACTACGCCGCGCCGATCGCGCCCAACTCGACCCCCCGCCCGACCGAGGTGCACGATGACTCGATGAGCTACGGGCGCAACCGCGCGTTCAAGGCCGCCGCGCCCATGATGATGATGGAGGCGGGCGGCGGCGCCGAGGAGGCCATGACCTTTGAGCCCGAGCCGATCGAGATCTCGGCCCAGGTCCGCGTCAAGTTTGCTCTCGACCTCTAGCCGCCTAATCGCCTTGTAGATAGACAGTAGCCACGGGACGAGCGCTTTACGAGCTCATGCGATGTTACGATGATACATATATGCCAGGAGCCAGGTGTCTCTACTACAATGCTTTGAATGTTCGGTCTAGTGGCCCTTGCGGCCGTCGGTCGCGTCACCGCTCTTGCACGCGACAATCTTGATCTTGGGGGCCGTGACGAGCTCGCCCGAATGACTGGTGTCAGCGAGGAAGGTGAAGCGCAGCGGCACAAGCTCAGCCGCTCGCGACACTCACGACGAGCCCGTGCCCTCCATGCGGAACTGGGGGTCCTTGACCACAAACGTCCACACGTCGTTGCAGAGGTTGTACGTCGAGAGGTGGCCCTGGGTGTTAGTAATCAATAAGGCATTGCAGCTGTGCCACGACCATCGCTGCACGCGCAACCTTCCCTCGTCCCCTTCCTCCATCTCCCGTCTCGCAACCCGCTACCCACCTTGACAGTCGTCTTCTGCTTGACGCCCTTCTGGACGCACTCGGTCAACGACTTGTCGAACTGGGGTTAGCCCGCCCGCGCCCTCCCACACCTGCTGTAACACTCTCATCGCCAGCTGCGGCGGAATGTCGCCCGAGGTGATCAGCTCGTCGAGCGAGTCGGTAAGCGCGGTCCCGATGCTGTAATTAGCCGCTGCATCGCCTCCTGCCGCACCTGGAGCCGCGGTAGAACTCGTAGTAGGTCTGCCCCTTGTTTTGGTCCGCCATGGTGGTGAGGATGAGCGATGGAGCGGTGGCGACAACGAGTCGTCGACGGCGATCGCAGGTGGACGGGGGTGGGTGGCAATATATATACCATTCCCCCCTTTTATCCCACCACGTGGGGCTATTCGAGCCCCCATATAAGGATATCGAGTTGGTTGTGATTTCGGATTGAGATCCACCCAAAGACAAGAGCGGCATCCCATCTCCCACAACACCACAATCACACACAAAATGGCCAGCGAGCAGGACTTTACCAAGCGCAAGCTCTGGGGGTTAGCTTGATAGGGAAACTGAGCTGACAGCAGCGGCCGCTTCACGGGCTCCACCGACCCCCTGTACGCCCACCGCCCCGACCCCATCTGACGGCAGGATGCACGAGTTCAACCAGTCGCTCAAGTACGACAAGCGGATGTACGCTGCCGACGTCAAGGGCTCGATTGCGTTCTCCAAGGCGCTGCTCAAGGCCGGCATCCTCAACGAGCACGAGCAGCAGGAGATCACGCGCGGCCTCAAGCTCGTCGAGGAGGAGTGGGCGAACGGGACGTTCAAGATTGCCGCCGACGACGAGGACATTCACACCGCCAACGAGCGCCGCCTCTCCGAGATCATCGGCAAGGACATTGGCGGCAAGCTCCACACTGGCCGTAGCCGCAACGACCAGGTCGCGACCGACATGCGCATCTGGCTGGTGAGTCGGGCCGAATGATTGGCGGGCGCAGCGACTCCCACCAGGCCGATAGGCTCTGGTTGGTGATCGGCTGTGGCAGGGGGAAAGACGGTGCCAGCGTCTCGACTGAGTCGAGCGCTGCCAAGCTGGAAGATGAGGTGTGGAAGGTTATCCAGCTGCCTGCCACTCTGAGAAAGCTGACATCAGATGGAGGAGACCAAGACGGTCGAGAAGTACCTCTCCAACCTCCTCAACGTCATGGCGTCGCGCGCCGAGCAGGAGGTCGACGCCGTCATGCCCGGCTACACGCACCTGCAGCGCGCGCAGCCCGTCCGCTGGTCGCACGTCCTGCTCTCGCACGCCCAGTCGTTTGCCAACGACCTCGAGCGCCTCCGCGAGCAGTACAAGCGCATCAGCGTGCTGCCCCTCGGCTCGGCCGCCCTCGCGGGCAACCCGTACGGGCTGGACCGCGAGCTCCTCCGCGAGGAGCTCGGCTTTGACAGCATCGGCGAGAACTCGATGCACGCCGTCGCCGACCGTGACTTTATCACCGAGTGGCTCTTCTGGGCCTCGCTCATGATGAACCACATGAGCCGCCTCGCCGAGGACCTCATCATCTACTCGACCGCCGAGTTTGGCTTCATCACCTGCTCGGACGCCTACTCGTGAGCTCGACCTCTTTCCCCAAGCTGACAGCAGCACCGGCTCGTCGATCATGCCGCAGAAGAAGAACCCCGACTCGCTCGAGCTCCTGCGCGGCAAGAGCGGCCGCGTCTTCGGCCAGATGGCCGGCTTCATGATGAGCGTCAAGGGCATCCCCTCGACCTACAACAAGGACCTGCAGGAGGACAAGGAGCCGCTCTTCGACTGTGTCGACACGGTCGGCGCCGCCCTCCGCATTGCCGAGGGCGTCATCGCCACCCTCACCATCAACCCGGACAACATGGCCAAGGCGCTCACCATGGACATGCTCGCCACCGACATTGCCGACTACCTCGTGCGCAAGGGCGTGCCCTTCCGCGAGACGCACCACATCTCGGGCCGCTCGGTCGCGCTCGCCGAGCAGAAGAAGTGCCAGATCTCGGACCTGAGCATGGACGAGTGGCGCGGGCTCTCGGACAAGTTCACCGACGACGTCATGGACGTGTTCAACTTTGAGAACTCGGTCGAGAAGCGCAACGCCATCGGCGGGCCGGCGCGTGCCATGATCCAGCGCCAGGTCGACGTGCTCCGCAAGCGCATCAACCAGGAGTAGTCGCATCGTAGCGCAGCCAAGACATGCATCCACTACTAACTTCCATGAGTGACGTGGATTCCTGCCGCGGGGGTAAGGTCTCATCACTTCTAGCACTGCGTGGGGTGGGTCTCTGAGGTGTGGAGAGCAGGCTAACATACTGTAAGAAACCCCCGCAAACAAGCGACAACCTACCCCTGTCTCACGCAAGGTCACAGAGTGATCAGCCCTCGACCTGGAACCCAGGAAATTGGTCAACAGTCAAGTCGCATGGACACCACTAGACGGCATTTTATCCCTCGGGGACGAAGAATTGGTCGATTTCCAGCATTGGGCGGAACAGAGCGACGTAGCCAAGGACAAAGTTGACGACGAGCGCCGCGCACATGTCCCAGATGAAGATGGGCTCGTGCACAATTGTAGCGGGTGCGGCGGCGAGGGGGGAGGCGAGGGAGGAGGCGAAGGTGTTGTCGTCTGTCCACCGGTGACTGAACTCTAGGCACATGGATGCTCTCCTGACCAAGTCGTGCATTCTCCTTACAACCTGCACCTAGAATGCCCTGGTTCTTCATGCCATTGCCATTCACCGGCTGACAACGGGCGGACTGTAATGTCTACCCAACTTCAATGACGAGGGGTGTATCTCTGGGAGGTGGAGAGGATTCCATGTATGAGTCTAAGGAGAGGACGGAATTACTCCACAACCCCTCCCAGTCTCATGCGTGGCTACTCATCCTTCTCAACAGTATCCTTCTCCTTCTGGAACGACGACTTGTCCGCCAACCCCTACTCCTTGGAGCGCCCATTGCCCTCCTCTCCTCGCCTTTGGTTGTTGTCGCGACTGTAGAATGGAAGAGAACAAGTTCCGCACGGGCCGATTAGCCTGGAAATGCATCACCACGATGAGAGTCGCATGGGGACCTACTGCGCGACTAGACGGCGTTGTAGCCCTCGGGGACGAAGAAGGGGTTGAGCGCAGGACGCGGAGGGTGCAGATCGACGTAGATAAGGGCGGCGACCACGGCGAACCCCAGAGCCTCCGCACAGAGAACGATGGGGTTGTGCAGCATTTCATAGGCCACCGCCGTGAAAACTTTGTTCAAGGCCGAGGTAAGGGTGGTGTCGTCTGTCCACACCTGACGGACCGCTTGGGAAAGGAGGACGACAACGACGATGAGATCCAGTGCCATGAAGACGCGCGCGGCGTATTGGAGTTTGACGAAGCGGGGGGTGTGGCGGGCCATTGCAGCGGATGGGTGTTGAGGTAATGGATAAAGGAATCAGAGAGGGGAGAGAGATAGAGAAAAAGAAACCCAACACGAGTTGTGTTTATATCGAGAGTGTGTGCTGGACCAGTTAAGTATTTGAGCATGGATAACTCCCATGAATCGACAAGCCACATCTGCCACACGGACAGGAACGTCGAGATCTGGAACACGAGTGGAACCGACAAGTCATTCGGCAGGTTCGACTCTGAGAGCTTGAGAGCTGGCTAGCATGCGCCAGACATGCTCCGTTCGCGCATCGGCCAGCAGGAAACTCATGTAGTGACGACTATGCATCGACACTGGAACTATATATGGCCTTTGGTGCCACTTGGGGTTGATTGCTTGTCAAGTGATTGGACCACTGCAGGCGACTCGGGAAAGGGCGGCTGTTTGCCGAAGCGCGATGGGCCTGCTGAAGCACGCTCTTGGACCGTCGCCGCGTCGGGGCTAAAGGCTGGTGAGGAATGCAGCAAGCAGCCGCACTCTACACCTACCCTTGGCCCGACAGACGACTCGCAAGCCGGACACCGGAAGCGGCAGCCTACAACGGTCGGGGTGGGTCTCTACATACAGGGAGCTACAATGAGGGGGTGATACACAGAGGGGCAGGGTTCAGCCGAGGACGTCCTTGAGCAGTGTCGCGGGGTCCTCGTACTTCCAGTGGAGGGTGTGCTTCTTCTCCTTCTTGGGGCCGTCGGCGCCGTGCTCGTGCCCGCCCTTGTCGATCTTGAGCAGGCCAGTCTCGGCGAGCATGTTGGACACGGTGTCGACGCGCCCCTGCCCCGCGGCGGCCTGGATCGCCTGCGCGGCCTTCTTGGGCGACACGGAGCCCTGTCCCGTTGCGGCGGGGACGATGGAGGGCGGCGGCATGAGCGCCGCGGGCGTGGCGGGCTTGCGCGGCGGCGGGGTGTTGTTCTCCACCTCGGCGATGGTGAGCCCCGAGCCGAGCTTGTACAGCGCCGGCGAGACCGTGGGCTGCAAGCCCGGCGCCAGGGTGAAGAGCGCCTGCATCATGCTCAAGTCGGGCTTGGGCACGTCGTGCTCCTCCTCCTCGATGTTGGCGTTCTTCGTGCCCAGCGGCACGCGCAACGTGTCCTCGCCTGGCCGGTCGCGCCCCGTCAAGTGCACATACGAGTGCACGATCTCGGCAAGCTGCGCCTGCAGGCCCACCCCCATGAACTCGCCGACGTCCCGTGCCTGGTCGGGATCGATGTCGAGCCCGAACGGCTTGGCGACCTGTGCGAGGCGGGACGCCAGCTGGCTTGCTGATGGGAGCGTGCGGTTCGTCTGAGCCAGGGGCGGATGCGCCGGAGCTGATATCAGCACTACCTCCGGGTGATGGCTCACTGGATGCGTAGACGTTGTACTTGCGCTTTAACTCGCCGCTGCTCCCGACATCCCAGTCTGCGACCTCTTCTGGCGCCGCGCCGTCCTCATCCGCTGCTCGGCGCACGCGTTCGCGCTCCTTTCCACCCATCCCCATGATCCACTCCCGCACCCGGTCCCGCGGCTCGATGAACGTGGCGTCCGAGTCAAAGTCGGCCGTGCCATCCGCCCGCCGCCGCTTATGCAGCATCTGCGATGCGGCCGGATGTGGCTCGTCGGGCAGCGACGCATTGTACAGGATGCTCCTGACGAGCTGGTTGTGCAGGTCGACTGGATGTCAGCGGGTCCGGGTCGGGTGGCTTACTCTTTTCCGGCGTCTTGAGCAGGGACCGCACGAGCTCGACGAACTCGCGCTGCGACAGCTTGCCCATCAGGTAGGCGTTGAAGGAGCGCCAGTAGACGAGCCCTGCGTCGCCGAGCACATCGTGGAGCTTTTGCTTCTGGCGGAGGGTATCGTGCCGCCGGAGCGGGGCGGGAGTCTCCCGCGCCGAGCTGGCTATGGCGGGGATGGGGGTGGAGTTGGCGTGAGGTGCGCCATGCTGGGACATGAACGCTATCGAGGACTGTGGGGGAGGTGGGGGCCACGGAGGGGCTGGATGGATGCCTTAGGAGCAGCAGTGTGGGGATGGATGATGTGGATGTGGATGAAGTGGAGTGGATAACGCCAACGCAGTGTGTGATGGGCACCACTCTTACCTTTGGGACCTCTCTGGGTGTTCGTTTTAAACGGATACTAATGATCAGTAGCTGATTCAAGACACTAAACTCGGGTGTTTCAACCCTTCCATCCAAACCACTCCACCGACGGGAGCAGAATCACGAGAACCACGAGGGAGGAGTGGAGGTTGGAAAGTTGTGTCCACCTTCCACTGACGTCCACACTCACTACCTTCCCTCATCCTTCCCCATCACTCCCATCCACCACAATGGCCACAGCAGTTCAGTCTTCCACATCGGTCGATGCGGCTGGACCCTCGTCCTCCGCCGCCGTCTTCCAGCGCCTCCACCCCGACCAGTACCTCACCCGCTTCCTCGACAAGGGATACCGGCCAGACGCGCGGCGCAAGGACGCCTGGCGCGAAGTCAGCATCAACGTTGGTGAGTACAGCTTTGGAGCAGGTACGCTTAGCTGACCTCAGGCTCCATCGCGACAGCGGACGGGTCGGCGCTCGTGCGCATGGGTGACACGACGATGGTGTGTGGTGTCAAGGCGGAGGTCGCCGAGCCGAGCGGGTCGCGGCCAGAGGAGGGCTTTGTGGGTGAGTACGGCGCCGAGCATGCTGGCCAAGTTGTTGCTGCGCCTCTCGGGGGCTTCCGTTGTGAACAGCCCTTGGTCGTCGCCCCCGCTGGACACTCACCTCGGCCTAACCTTCCTCAACACATGCACGGCTGACACCAGTTCCCAACATCGATCTCCCCGCACTGTGCTCGCCCAAGTTCAAGCCCGGGCCACCAGCAGATGAGGCGCAGACCATGTCGAACTGGCTGAACGACCTCATCGTCTCGTGAGCTGACTGCGTTGGACAGAAACTCATACCAGCTCGCGGACGCTTCCACCAACATCCCTGGTGATCGCGCCCGGCAAGGCGGCGTGGTCGATCTACATTGACGTGGTGTGCATCAACTTTGACGGGAACGCGTACGACGCTGCTGTGCTCGCAGTCATGGCAGCGTTGAGGAACAGTAAGCTTATCCATTCCACCTTTAGCTCACGGCAGCCCGTCTTCCCCGCGCGACGTACAGTGAGGACACGCAGACGACGACGTGCGACGCGAGCAAGACCTTCCCCCTCCCCCTCGGCCGCCTTCCTCTCTCGGCATCCTTCGGCGTCTTCCAGTCGACCCACGTGCTCCCGGACCCGTCGGCTTTCGAGCTGCCCCTCCTCTCGACAACAATCAGCATCGCCCTGGATGAGCAGGACAGTGCTTGCGCGGTGCACCAGGAGGGCCTGGGCGGCGTGACCGGCCGCAGCGGAGATGATGTTCTCTCCGAGGCCTGGGCCGCCGCCGAGGAGCGCGTTCGGTCCCTCCGCTCGATCCTTGAGCAGTCGTGATGCATGTTGTGGACTTCTGAGTGGACGCTGATACGGAGAGTAGTCCGGAGTCCGTGCCGGGGGCAAATATTTGGGGGACGCGTCCATCGTCTCATCAGGGCGCGTCCAGGGATCGGCGTTGCATGTCTTGGCTCGAGTGCAACGACATGGCACGATGCCATCAGCTTGTTTTCACCGATTCTACTTATAAGCCATCGGCCTCGACACGTCCGTCTCCTCACCGTCTCCGTCAACCGCAAACATGGCAAAGGCTAAGCCCGCGCAGCAGAACACGATCGGCAAGTGGCCCATCATCGGTGCCGTCCTCATCGTGCTCTACACCCTCGGCAGCTGGCTGGACTCCAATGTCGTGAGTACGGATCGCGAGTTGCGAGCGAGCAGTATGCGAGGAGATAGCGAGTGGGCCCCGTGGTTGACCCCGGGATCCGGGCCTTATCATCTACACCGCCGGCTGGCTCATCCTCAAACTCGGCCTAGCCGCTGGCTGCGCGGGACCACTCGTCGCTCCGCTCTGCGCCGAGCAGCTCGCTTCGTTCCCCCGGCCGCGCTAACCCCAGCACAAGTTCTACGCCATGACGCCCGAGGCGCTCAACGCGGCGGTGCAGACCTCGCTGTCGGCCTCGCGCGCGGCCGGCCAGGAGAAGAACGCGACCCACGTCGTCGAGACCCTCCTTGGCAACCTCGTCCAGACGTACCCCGAGCTCGACCTCCAGACCGACTTCCGCAACCCCCGCGAGTGGGTGTTCAACAACGCCGGCGGCGCCATGGGCTCGATGTACATCATCCACGCCTCGATCACTGAGTGAGTTTGCGAGCCCGGCTGGCGTTGTGGATGCTGCGGGGCGAGCGAAGATGCGCCGAGCTAGCTTCTTTTGAGGCGCATCGGAGGGCGCTTCCCTCCCCCTCAAGCTTCGAACCCGGCACGCCACTGCACAACGATAGCTGGCTTCGCTCGCCGCTCGCCGACGCTGACCCCAGGTACCTCATCATCTTCGGCTCGGCCGTCGGCACCGAGGGCCACACCGGCCGCCACACGGCCGACGACTACTTCCACATCCTGACTGGCCAGCAGCGCTGCTACGCCGCCGGCGACCTCGAGCCGCTGATCTACAACCCCGGCGACGTCAACCTCATGAAGCG
>JAMALN010000636.1:0-22800 GCA_023630115.1 Cutaneotrichosporon sp. PK4640 | reverse complement strand
CTTGATCACCTGGCAGATGCGCCGGCCCTCGTTCGTCTTCGGGAACTCCATGTGTGATGTGGTGATGGAAGATGCGATGAAACTGGCGCCGTCACCAGGTCGCCAGAGGCGATAGTCGGCGCCGCCGGGCCGACCCTCCGCCCGGACCAAAGCTGGACCGACGCCGAACTTTGCTCCCGCGCAACCATTACCACTCACCATCCATGCACTGTCCGTCACACTCACTCTCACTCTCAGCGACATACCGGCCGAGCAGTTCAAGAGCTCCAGATCCAGAAGCCGAACCGCCCTGACTCACGCGTCAGCACAATGAACGCCAGCCTACAGCCTGAAGCCGCCTGACGTGGCTGCGAGTCACCCAGGGCGCAGAACAACCATTTTCCAGCTTCCAAGCAAGTGGCGTCGGAGGCATGTTGCGTCCCATGGTCGCGTGTACGCGTGTGTGACGCGTGGGTATGTAGCCCGAAGTGTAGGGTCAGATCAAACTTCAGACCGCGGGCTTGACGGCCGTTGGGCGGTGTTCGCCGATGCGGACAGGTGCTGACGGCATCAGCCAAGGGTAGTTCTGCTTCTAGAACTTCGAGAGGCGCCACGGCTTGCAGAAGGCGAGTGTGGGGTGGGTTGGGCGGCCTGGGCGGCTCCTCGTTGGGCTGCAGGCTGGACATTGTCTGCTCATGCTGCTCACAGAGGTCCGGAGGGCCAGAGAATCACAGCAACAACCCGATCACCCGATTAGGGTTTGATTAGGACCTGTGATTAGATTGCTGGACTGGGACACCGTGGGAGAGATGAGCGGAGCTTGGGTGGCAAATGGACACCTCCACTTTGCCTCCACCTGGAGATCAACCTTCGTCAGCTGGCCGAGACGCAATCCACCTTCCCTCCTCTTTTCTTCAGCTCTCTTCTCCACAAAACCATCATCATCCTCTTTGCTCTTATCTTCTCTTCTCTTCTCATTAACTCTTTCTCCTCGTCTCTTGCCCTCCTCCTGGTCACAGGAGACTGTGGCAGAGGCTCCCCCGCTGTTCATCGCACCTCCCCACTCTGCATCACCACTCATCCTGGCACCTTCCTCGGCATCTTCCTGTCACCATGTCCGACTCCACCCCAGTCGCCCTCTCGCTCCCAGCCACGTCACAGTGTCAAGTCCGTCTCAAAAAGTCCGACTATGACCTCGCACAACTCCACCCGGCCTTAGAGGCAGCCTTAACCGGCACGCTGCACGACCCAGAGCCTGGTGAGCTGGTTGCTGCCGACCCTCAACTGACATTTGCAGTCGCCGACAACTTCTGTCACATCCATACCCTCACTGTTCCCGCCTTCCTCGAAGTCCCCCCTACCCACTTCGAATACCCATCTGGTCGGCGTGTGAACCCGGACCGCACCGTGTACGACGCCCTCGCCAACAACCTCCAAGGCGCGACCGAGGCCGGCATGCCCGTGCCTTTGAGCTTGCCTTCTAAAGATTGCATCCACCTTCCATTCGACTTCCTCTCTCTTCAAAAGGACAAGCGCGACCGTGCGTTGCAGCGCAGACCAGACGTCTTCCTGCCCGGCGCTCGCAAGGCCCTAGTCAAGCTCCCGGCTGTGCACGGGTTCGCCGGGCGGACGTTCTTCGCCAACGCGACGGCGTGGGACTCGGTCCATTGGCTTCATGCCGCGCTCGCGCTTGACCCCCTTCAGAAGCCGACCAGGAAGGGTGTGTACCGTGACGACGTCATGCGCGTCGCACTGCGCACAGGCGTGCAGATTGTTTGGTTCCCTGGGCCGACGGACGAGTCCGATGTCGAGCTGCGGCTCCTCATCACCGTCGACGCATATCTGAACATGGACGCCCTCGACGGTCCTCGTCTTCCTGACGTTGGCGCGAGCATGTTTAATGTTTTCCTCGCCACTGCACTGCCCTCGGACGCAGACACGGGGTCCCGTGATACGGTGGAGAGCTGGCTGGCGGCTAGAGCCGCTGCGCTGAAGGGTTTCTACGACAGCCTGGGGCCAGCGCCGGACCACCCGTACAGCTTCGACGCTCGCAAACTGCAGCCCGTCGAGCTCGCGTGCAAGCTCCTCCCCTTCCAGACGCGCACCGTCCGCCTTCTTCTCGAGCGTGAGGGAGCGCCAATGTGCGGAGACGTTTTTCCCCGCGAACCCCAGGGCCAGTGGAGTCGCATTCACTTCGACAACTTTGGCGATTACGCGTTCCGTCGCCTGTCGGCTGAGCTGCGGCCCATCGCCACCGACCCCAAGGGCAAGGGGCGCGAGACGTCGCCAGGTGTCGACCCAGGCCTCGCTGGTCTCCACAGCCTGTTCAACCTCTCCAAAGTGTGCGGCACCATGCTGTGTGAGGAGATGGGTAAGTCTGCTCCTGGTGGTCGGTTTGAGCTGACAGCCAGGTCTTGGCAAGACTGTTGAAGCGATCGCCCTCATGGTCCTTCACCGTCATCCCCTCTCCAGTCCCCGCCCCCTTACCATCCCTCGCGCAACTCGGAAATCCCCCCACATCGACCTGCGGAACCTGCCGGAGGAATACAACATCCCTGCGTTACGCGAGTGGCTGGACCAGGAGCACCGTGCCTTCGCCAATGCGGTGTCTTGGTCCGAGGAGTCGCAGCTCAGCGTCGCCGAGGTCGCCACTACCCTCGTGGTCACGCCCTTACCATTGCTTCAGCAGTGGGTTAGTGAGATGAACAACCACGCACCAAACCTCCGCATCTGCGTCTACCCCGGCTGGAAGGAGCTGGTCAATCAGTTACAGCTCAAGCGCCAAGCAGCTGCCAGGGCTCAGCAAAAGCGCGAGGCCGAGAGCCGCAAGCGCAAGTCGAAGAAGTGGCGAAACAACACGCGCCGCAAGTACGCCAAGGGTCGCAACAACGAGCGAGTCGACGTCGAGATGGAGAGCAGCGACGAGAGCGAGGACGAGGACACGACGGCCAACGACGGGACGCATTCGACCCTTCTCGCCCTCACTCAACAGGCGTTCCTCGAGTACGTCCGCGGCCACGACGTCGTGATCACCACCTACCAGGCGCTGGGTGAGGACCTCGCCGTCGCCCACCCCGCCCCGACCCGCAGTCGCCGCTCCACCGCCAAGTACAACCTAGAGGAACGGCCTCGCAGCCCTCTGGTGATGTGTGAATGGTGGCGCGTCATCATGGACGAGGTCCAGCTTCACGGCGACCAGACCGCCGCGTCCAATATGGTCTCGCTGATCCCGCGCAAGCTCTCCCTCGCCATGTCTGGCACTCCCGCTCGCTCCGACATCAAGGACCTCATGGGCTCGTTACGCTTCCTGCGCGTCCCCATCGGCGATAACACGATGTGGCACCGGCTCATGCAGCCTGCCAACGCTTCGGCCTTCCACGGCCTCTTCAAGGCCATCAGCGTCCGTACAACTAAGGCCGAAGTGGCCGGCGAGTTCAACCTTCCTCTACAGAAGCGCTTCGTCATTCCGATCCAACTCTCCGACATCGAAATGCACTACTACCTCGACACCTTAGAGCGACAGCGTGATCGCCTGCGGAACCAGCAAGGTGGATTCACTCCCCACCTCTTTAGCCTTGCTCTCCGCCACCTCCGCCAAATCTGCACGCACATCCAGGTCGGTGCTCTCCAACGTGGTGGCCTAGGCAACGTCCTCGACCGCGGCGGGCGCATGCATCTAGGCAGCCGCCTGATGACCATGGAGGAGGCGCTGAAGAAGATGAACGACGACCACCAAGCCGAGGTCGTGACGGAGACGCGCCTCTTGATGCGGTACAAGATCAAGAAGGGCCAGGTGTTCCTCCTCGATGATAACGACGGCATGCGCCAGTTACGGGCCATTGGACAATACCAGGACGTGCGCGAGATGAGCACTCCGTTGCTGGAAACTGCACGAGCTCAGCTGGCCGAGGTTGTCGGCGATCGCGAGGACAGCGTCGACGAGGAGGACACACACAAGATGTCGCAGCACGAGCGCGAGCGCGTCAAGGAGATCATGTCGATTCGTTCAAGGTGAGCGAAGTCAGACGAGGGAAGCTGACGTCAGCATCCGCGAGACGCTCCTTCTTGTTCACCATGCCTGGTTCCTGGAGGGTGACGCGCATCACCAGATGGGTGAAGAGGACAAGGAGGTAGCCGCGTACGAGGCGGCCGAGGCTATCCGCAAGGACATCCTCAAGCGTCCTCTGGAGGTCGCCGAAAAGTCGATCACGACTCTCACCCTGGCCTTCGAGCAGCACCCTGCGTACACCAACGCCGATGACCTCCGCGCAGCCGACACCAATCGCGCCGGCGGCCTCCTGTCCACCGGCGTGATTGAGCAGTCCAACAGCCTGCTTAGTATCCTCAACGACAATGCCCTGCTCGTCCACAGATGGCGTGACAAGCTCTACGAGCTCTTAACTGGCCCGGTCGAGGCCGAGAACGAGGAAGTCCCGCTCCCCGGACAAGGACAGGAGGTCGAGAACCCCGAGGATGAGTACTACGCCAAGGCGCTTCAGGCGCAAGGAGAGAGTGAGTGGTGCGCATGGCCATCGCTAACTCTCAGTCGAGGCGTACCTCACCGCGTATGCAGCCGCGATCGCGGACCGGAAGGGTGGGTCCATTCTCGTCATTGTGGCCGGGCTAACCGTGCAGAGATGCTGCTTGAAGACCGCACGATTCTCGCCACCCACGAAAGCCGCATCACGAAGAAGCGCGCGACTAAGAACTCGAAGGACGCCGCTGAAGACGCGCAGAACGTCGACCTTTCCCAGGTTGACGACCAGACGCTGAACCTCATGCTCGAGCGCCAGGCCTTCCGCGACCGTCGCAAGCAGCTGGATTGCGAGCGGCCGCTCAAAGCCATGCTCGTCGACCTCAACAACATTGAGCACAGCGCACAGCGGCAAGAGGAATCGTCCATCGCGAAGCACGCCGCGGCCGGCCTCCGCACGTACATCAAGGCGCAGACCGAGATGGTCACCAAGCTCAACAAGGAGCTGGAGACGATCCGTGCCACGTTTAACCGGCGAGCCGTCTACTTCGCCGCGCTCCAGGACATTTCCGACTCGGTCGCGTCTGAGGACTCGACTGTCGCCCGCCAGGCGTTGCGCAACGTCGACCGCATGGTCAACGACTGCACCGAGCGTCTCCAGGCCCTTCGTGTGCGCGGCCGGTACCTCCAGTACCTCGGCGGCGGCGGCGAGAACGCCATGCGTGACATCCACGAGGAGTGCGTCATCTGCCTGGGGTCATCGGACGACAAGTACGCAATGCTGCTCGGGTGCGGTCACGCCTTCTGCCTCAGCTGTTACAAAGAGTATCGCAAGGCGGCCTACATGGGGCGGAAGTGCCCGACGTGCAAGCAGCCCATCAATGAGCGTGAAGCAACTCGCGTCCGCATCCAGAAGCCTGGTGAGGCTGAGGCCGGTCCCTCCGAGCCCCGCGAGGGTGGTGAGCCAGCGCCAGCTGAGCCCGAGGACGAGACGCTCGACGAGGACATCTACGGCGACGCCGACGAGGCTGCTGCTGCTGCCGAGCGTGACTCCCGCAACCGTGCGCTCGACAAGATCAACTACATGTCGCCGGCGAGCCAGAGAGACATCCACGCGCTCGACACGATGGGCGAGTACGGTTCCAAGATCGACTTCCTCGTCAAGCATCTCAAGTGGTACAAGATCATGCGCCCGACCGTGCGCCACGTCGTCTTCTCGAACTGGGCGGACTCGCTGCACATCGTGGAGCAGGCCTTCCGCGCCAACGGAATAAAGTTTGTCTCCCTCGACGCCAACTCGAAGAGCAACAGCGTGGTCGAGAAGTTCCACGCCGACACCTCGATCACCGTTTTCCTCCTGCACGCGGAGCGTGAGAGCGCCGGCCTGACCCTCACCTCGTGTGGGGCAGTCCACCTCCTCGAGCCGGTGCTGCAGCACAGCTTTGAGCTGCAGGCGATCGGTCGCGTCGACCGGCTGGGGCAGGAGAACGAGACGAGAGTGTACTGCTACGCGACGCTCGACACGGTCGAGTCGCGCATCTTAGCGCAGGGTGTGCGCAACGGCACGTCGATCTACCTCGCCGACAAGGAGGAGGACGAGGCGGCGATGGCGGCGATGGAGAATGTCGCGCATGCGGCGAGCCACGGCGGTGATGTGTCGGCCGTGGTGAGCGCGATCGACGAGGACCTGCTCAAGTTGATTTTCTAGGCATTGAGTTGGCTGGCGCTGGTTACGCCTGTAGAGGTTGATACCCAACGTTGTACTGGTTGTATGGTTGTAGACACGTGTCATGAAGCGCGCAGCATGTTAGAGCTGCAAACTGCAAGACGAGGACGGACGGCCGACGGCAGACATGATGACAGCGAGAGCGGGTCGCACTTGGGCTCACTGAAGACGCTGTGACGTGCGTTGAATCCTCTCCATCCTGCAGCACTATCCAGAACGGGATCTGAACAGTGCTAAAGCTCGTGGACAGTGTTTACAACCGCATTTGGTCACCCTGGGGCGAGTCCAGACACCACTCACCGCACACAGCGCTGTTCACCCCCGGCTTCTGAACAGCGCCGTGAGAAACAAGGTCAGCACCCCGCACAGCAACCACCAACCTCCTCGCCCGCATCGCTGACAGCACACACGCTCGGCGCACAGAAGTACAATGCATCGATGACGCTCGTCAGTTGTCGTCTCCATCTCTATGCCGATAGGCGCGTCCGGCGTGGTGCGGATTACTGCCGGAGATGCGACTCGAGGAACTCGACTGCTGCACCGCAGCACTCGTCGTAGCCCTTCACGCGGCGCGACTGGGGTCAGCGGGTGTCTTGGCGGTGTGTGCGGCGTGTGCGTGTGCGGGGCGGTGCGAGCGAGCACACACCCCGGTTCCTGCCTCCGGCGTTGTCTTAGCACCCTTGCTCTTCTCCTCCCACCTCTTCCTCCTCCTCTCCACCCCCTCCCCGCCCGCCCCTCCCCGCCCGCCCCGCCCGCCCCGCCCCGCCCCCGCCCACTCCCACTACTCACCGTGAAGCGCTGGTCAAACACATGCCCGGCCCCGGGCTCGTAGTACTCCGCGACCGGCACGCCCAGCTCCCGCAGCCGCTTGGCCATGTCGCGGCTCTGTGTGATGGGGACGACATCGTCCGCCTCCCCGTGCACAAAGAACGTCGGTGGGTGGGCGTACCCGCCCGCGCCGTTCTCTTGCCCGTGTCCGTTGGCGCCGTTCGTCCCCACCCCGTTGACGTGGTCCGGCCCCCGCCCCCCCACGAGTCTAAGCGGGGAATGCTTCTCGGCGTACGTGCGCTTCGCGTCTTCCGACTCGCCCCTGAGCACGGCGTCGACCCAGTTCCCGCGGTTCAGCAGCGTGAACACGTCGCCCTGGAGGTGCTGCCGGCGCCCGACCACGAGTGTGAGGCTGTGGAACGCGCGGCGCAGCTCGCCTTGCCCGAAGCCCACGCGCCCCGGCGACGGGCAGGTGATGATGGCGTTGGCGGGGTCGTGGTCCCGCGCCGCGGCGGTGACCTCGGCCTCGTTGAACTCGCCGCTGAGCTCGGCGCGGTCGCCGCGCGTCTGGAAGTGGGGGTCGGCGAGGTCGAGGAGCGCGTGGTTGGCGAGGAAGGCGCGCGGGGGCGGCTGGAGGGACTGGGCGAGGAGGCCGGCAATCGTCCCGCCCGCGCTATCGCCGGCGACGGCATAGCTGTCGAGCGCGACGGTGCTGCCGAGGAAGGTGGGGAGGTGGGCGCGGCACCAGGCGTAGGCGTCGTTGGCGTCGTCGATGATATCCTCGAGAGAGGCCTGCGGCGCGAAGCGGTACGCAAACGAGACGACGTGGATCCCGCGCCGCAGCAGGAGGGGCACGACCCACGGCGTGACCTCTGATCGTCAGCCTTGCGCCCGTGGGGCTCGCGGGGTGGGGTAAGCGGCGCAGCGGCCAAGGGTGGTTGCTGGGGCCGCCGACTGCGCTGAACTGCGGCTGCGGTTGCGGCTGCGGCACCGGCGTTTGGAGCTAGGGGCTGGGGAGCATGGGGAGAGGGGCGCACCGCCGATCTGCAAGCCGCAGAGCAGGTCGGTCGCCGGCGCCTGTTGCGCAGCGACCATCCGTGTTGTGTGCTTCGGCGCTTCGGCTCCACTACTCGTGGACCAGTCGTGGAGATAAGAACCCACCCTCGTGCATGCCAAAGAGGAAGGCGCCGCCGTGGGACCAGAGGGCCCAGGGACTGGGCGTGTTCACGGGTGCGGGCCAGAGGCGGAGGCGGAGGTCGACGCCATGCTTGGTGGCGAAGATGTGGTCGCTGAAGGGGCAAGTGTAGTCTGTTGGGTCGGGGAGGGTGGTTGGGGTGAAGGCCGAGTTTGCGCTCGTGTCGGGCATGGCGCGAGGCAAGCGGCCAGGACTTGCGGCGGCGGCGTCGGGGAGGGGTGGAGTTGGAGGGGCGGGTGAGGGGATGGGTGATGCGGTGTCGTTGCGAGGTATTATAGGAGAGTGGGCGATGCGTACAGGTGGTTGAGAGAAACGTGCGTGTTGATTGAAGAGAGAAGAGTGATGAAGAGGAGGGATGGATGGATGACAGGAGGATGGAGGATGGACGAGGACGGGGTTGGAGCTTCACCGTAGCACCGTAGCAGCCGCGTGGGGATTCCGGTTCACTCGGCGGGCACCACCAGTCGGTTGTTTACTCCGCCATACACCACTCCCTACATCCACATCCTCATCCTCTCCCTCTCTGCCTCTCACTCTCTCGTCAATCATTGCATGCAGAGCGTCTGCCAACTCGGCCTCCACTGCGCCGACTCCGCGACCTTGCCACCAATGGTGGCTCGGAGCACAACAGTCAGCGCCGGTGGCGAGGGCGAGGGGCCGAAGGGCAGAGCCAAGCTAAGAAGCAGGAACGACACAGAGCCAAGGCGGAGTGTCGGAGCGGAGCGACGTCGATTCAGGACCCAAACCTCAAAGTCACCATGCCACCAGGTGGTCCGAGGCTATACCTAGGGTAACAAGCACATGGGCACTAGGTCAGCACTCGAGCAGCTGAGCAGTACAGCAGTAGTGCGTCCATGCCTGCGTCGGCTTGCCCTCGGCGTGCGGCGCGCGGGCGTGAGCGAAGCGGGGCTTGCGGCGCTGCGTTGGGGAATGTGTGTCTGACCGACTGTCTAACCTGCAGAGGACATTTTTGCCACCTACGTCAAGCAAGGAGCAACCGCAGAGACAGCACGAGGCATGAGGTCCGAGGATTGCTTGCGCAGCCGATCATGCCCATCGTCACCACCCTCAGGCCACTAGATCAGATGTCTCGGGTGGCGCGCGCCGCCGTCCTCGCCGTCCTCGGTGCTAGCAAGAGCAGCTACAGGCTGCCGCGCATGCATCGCGTGCTTGGCAATTGGACGGGCACGCGGGCGGGCTACAAGATACCGATAACAATTCACTCCTCACACAACCACGCGCTAGGCCGCGATACGCGATGTTACAACTGATCCAGCCCGTCCATCCCCATGACGCCGTGCTCGTCGGCCTCGCCTGCCGTCAGCTCGCCCCAACCAGTCCAGGACTCACGCCCGCACGCCGCGCACGCCCCCACGCGCCCATACTCCACCCGCGCCAGGACGGCCTCGACAAACGCGGCGTCCAGCCCCCTGGCCGGCAGGTCGCGCGCGATGCCCGCGCGGATGCTCCCGTCCACCATGTCCCGCACCTCGGCGTACCACACGCCGTCCGAGTCGTCGTCGTCCCGCGCCTCCTTCGTGAGCACGTGGTTCGCGACGCCGCAGAAGCGCCACCGCGTGCGCTGCAGCGTCGCGGCGTGCGCCGCCGGCGTGTTCGACGGAAAGAGGTTCTTGATCGCCGTGCCCATCTGCCACGGCCGGATGTTCCACTCTGGCCCCGGGAGGCGCACCGCCGCGACCCCCGTCGGGAAGCGGTACCGCCCCCGGAAGAGGGGGTGGGGCACGGCGTGCGGCGCAAACTCGTAGACGTTGGTCGTGGGGAGGGAGGGGAGGACCTGGTGCACGATGTCGTGGAAGGTGACGGTCTCGAGCTCCCACGACGCCGAGAGCGCCTCGAGGCGCCGCACGAGCGCGTACGCACCCAGCGTCGAGGCCTCGCGGTACGCCTCCCACTCCTCCGCCGGGACTTGCCGGAACGCGATGCACAGCCGCGCGGGGCGCTGCGTCCCCAGCGCCTCGATGAGCGGATGGGACGTGGGTCCGGAGCGGTAGTCGGGCGTCCAGATCCGCAGCTGGTCGACCGCGACGGGGCCGAAGCACACCGCCTGCAGGCGGGGCATGAGCACGCCGGGAGGTAGTGATGTGGCCATCTTGGCGAACGCCGTCGTCTGGTGGTCGCGCGGGAGGGCGGGCACGCGCACCCTCCGGACATGGGACCACGCCGCGAGGCGGCGCAGCGTGGCCCGCGGTGCGCCCCAGCCCGGCGTCGCGCCGTCGGCGTCGAACCCGCCAAACCCCTCCACCTCGCCCGCGCTGAGGGCTCCGAGCAGCCCCGCGGCGCGGGGCCCGAGGTGCACCTCGGCGAAGAGGGCGGGGGCGGCGGCGTCGTATGCCGCGCGCGAGGCGCGGGACAGCGCGGCGAGGGTGCCCCGCGCGCCCCGCGCGGCGAGGACGTCGGCGACCCGCACGAGGATGTCGGGGGGGAGGTCCATCGCGGGTTTGGGGGCGGGGGGCGGCGGGGCGGTGGCTGCGGATGGAATACGCGCGAATGGGAGATGAGGCCGAGACAGGGAATGGGTGGCGGTTACAAGTGAGATCCGTGGAACTAGATCGGGTGGAGCTCGCTTAACGGTGCCACTCTCGCTTAACCCAATTACAATGCGATTAGAAGCGCGGTGCCCCGATTTGAGCCTGGAATTAGAACGGCTACCTCCACATCCTCCCTTGTCGTATCCGCCGCCTCGAGCCACCGCCCCACTGCCATCCCCCTTGCCGTGGCTTGCTCCTTGTCAACTCTTTCTTTCTTCCATCTCAACTCACAGCATTCTTCTCATCTCTCTAACATCTGAACCGCTTCGTTTCTGGCGCCCGCGGCCGCCCTGTCCTCGAGCCCCCGCCCACTCCGCCCCGCTGCCCACACGCCTCCACCCACCATGTCCGAGTCGCCCCCCGGCAAGCGCCGGTCGCCCGACCCCGGCGGCTCGTCCGCCTCTGCCAAGCGCACGCGGTCCCGCAACGGCTGCCTCGTCTGCCGCGCCCGCCGCATCAAGTGCGACCTCGGTGGGTACTCCGGCTCGCCCAGCTCACCTGCTCGGGGCGAGCACCTGACGTCAGAGCCTTTGTTGACACCAGAACGCCCCGAGTGCAAGCGCTGCGTCAACTACGGCGCCGAGTGCGTGTATCCCGTCAAGAAGGCGTTTGACGCGGCGGCCGTCGACGCCGCCCTGGGGAGCCGGCACAACCGGCCGTCCAACGTCGCGGCGACGGCAGCCGCGTTCCACGACCCCGCTGCGGGGCCGAGCCGCAACCCCGCCGTGTCCCCGCCCCTGCCCCTCATAGCGAGCAACCAGCCGCCGCGCGCGGACATGCGGTCAACGGTCGAGGACCTGCCGCCCATGGAAATGGTGCACGCCCTGTTCCGCAAGACGAAGATGGGCAGCTTCTTCAACAACCCGGGGATGAGCCCGCCCGAGTTCCTCCAGCACGTGTTCCCGAATCCCGAGGACCTGCGCTGCGTGCGTCTACGAGAGTCTAGAGACCGAGCTGACCCCAGTTCCACCACTGCCTCACCTACTCGCTCTCGCTCATGGTGATTGACGAGGAGCACAACCCGTGGGTCGAGCACATTGCGCCAATGTTCCTCTTTCCCTCTGGCGACGCGCCGCTCTCCACCTCCGCCCTCAAGTTTGCCATGCTCGCCATCGGCGCCACGCACCTTGCGTACCTGGAGGCTACGAGCCGCGTCTCCCCCGGGCAGGCGGAGAACACGCTCCAGCTCTCCAGGCAGTACCGGCACACGGCGTTAGGCCTGTTGCGCCAGGCGAGGCGCATCCCCGGCGAGCTGTCGAACGACGCGTTCCTCTCGGCTTCGCTGCTGATAGTGGACAATGATGTGAGTTGAGAATGCGGGGTTGTGGACTGACCTCAGATCCTGGCAGCCACAGTGTCGTGGCGGGAGCCACTCCGCTATGCCAAGGCTTCAATCGCCCACCGTGGCGGAGCGGGCAACGTGTTGTTTGGCCAAGACTGGCGCACAGCGCTCGCCGGGCGTGCCAACGGCGGTCCAGAGCTAACTCCGCCGCTGTCCGCACGCCGATACCTTATCGAGCATGCGGTCATGCACGACCTGCTGTGTGAGTGACATCAACACTCCGGCTCGGGCCACATGTGCATCAGCTGACAGCCAAGCATGCCTCACATCTGGAGCTCCACCAACCATCCTCGACAGCGACTCTCCGTGGTGGGAAGCCCTAGGAACGACGGGAGTGACTGACCGAGAGGTGAGTTTTGCCTGTTTATTATCTGTCCCCAAAGACGGCAAACCGACACCAAACAAGACACCGAGATCGTCGCCGAGGAATATCAGCTGACGGATCTTAGTGGGAGTCTATTGAGGCACTGGTGGGATACGACCGCTCGCTCATGCGGATCGTCGCGACGATCCTCGCGCTCTATGCTGAATGGCGGGCGTTCGAGGCCCACTACCGCCCCCTGAACGAGCTGGACCCCGCCGTGTCCCTGCACTCTCCCGCGGCAATGGAGAGGATGGAGCTGAGCCGCCGCCTGGCCGACTGCCAGATCGAGCTGGCGACGTGGCGCGCCGAGGCACCCGCGCGCTACATGGACCAGCGCACGATGGTGGGCTCGATGGCCCTGTGGCACGAGGCACAGATCATCGTGCTGCGCGACATGCAGAAGCGGGGGCGCGACGACGCAGACGTGCAGAGCTCGGCGGCCGCCGTGCTCGAGCTGTGCATCGAGGCGGGCGACAAGGTCGAGTTCCTGAACTGGCCCTTTGCCATCGCCTGCTCCGTCCTCCTGGACCCGGACAAGCGCGAGACCGCACGCGGCATCGTCAAGACGTTCGCGTACCAGTGCTGCCACGAGATCGAGAGCGTGCGCGTGCTCATCGAGGAGATGTGGCGCCGCATCGACGAGGGGTACGACGACGAGGCGTGCAACTGGCGCGAGGTGCTGCTCGAGATCGGGCGGCCGGTGCTGATCGGGTAGGCGGGGGCGAGCACGGGGTGCTGGCCAGTGAGTGGGACGACACTGGTGAGGAGGTGAGGGCGGCGGACGGTGCGGCGGAGCGGACGAGCGCGCCGGGACAGCCAGTCACATGGACAGTCGATAAGCTTAGCGCGTCATCTTGGGATTCTGTGGGGTCTTGATACCGGGTCATTTGTGTTTCGGGTCATCATATCATATGCATGGAGATTGTGGCCTCTCCGGGTCGGGTGTCGTGTGTCGGGCTGGTGTCCAGGGCTATTCCGAAGCTCGTGATGGTGATGGTGGGCATCATGCACGGCCCAGTCTTGGCCGGAACACCGGTATCGAGTGACTAGCTGTAGTCTTCTGGTTCTATCTGTGGCGTCCGTTTACCCAGCTACCCAGATAGGCAGGGCTGGTGAGCGCTATCGCTCTGGTGACTCTGGTGGCACTGGTGACACTGGTGGTCGGCAAACGCGGGTCAACGGTTATCGCGTCGATCTGGGCACATGCGCATGCACCGAACACAAGCTCGGGGCTCCCGAGGCTTGCGCGTACTGGTCGACCAGCCAAACCTCGCCAGTCCCGAGGTTGCACGCGGAAAGTTGAGCCTAAATCGAGCACGGCTAAACGATAAACGACAGGCGACCGCCTCGCGCCTCCGCCACGCCCACCTTGCTGCCACTCGCTGGGCGTACCTCGCCCCGGACCCCGGATTCCTGGATCTGGTGGCCGAGGGTCGCCTCATGCGAACCGTGCGCCTCGACCACTCATGCGCCATTATCCATGCGGGGCCTCCGCCTGCCTCCCCTCTCGCCTGCTCTCGCCTGCGAGCTGCGGGCAAACCAACAGCCAGCGATAGCCCAGGTTAATCTGGCTCATCCGGTTTACGCACGCGCAGGCGCAGAGCATGCGATCGCAGGATCCGGTGACTCCACTGGTGTGGCCGGTGTGGGCATATATAGACAGATACGCGTCTCTTCTTCTCCTCCCAACAACTAGCAATGTCCGTCCCAGCCCCCCTCCACCCGCTCGACCCCCTCTCCCCCGCCGAGATCGCGGCGGCCGTCGCGGCCGTCAAGGCCAAGGTCAAGGAGACGGAGAGCGGCGAGCACCGCCTCTGGTTCAAGAGCATCCAGCTCATGGAGCCGCCCAAGAAGCTGCTCGCGCCCTGGCTCGACCAGTGGCACGCCGCCGGCCGCGGGCACCGCAACATCCTCCCGCGCCTGCCCCGTGTCGCCTGCGTGCTCATGGGCGTCAAGCGCCCCCACTCGACGACCTGGAACGGTGAGTAGCGATCGGCGATCGCCGGTGGGGCGCATCGGCCGGCCCTCGGGCCTGGCCCCACCCGGTTGCACCGCGCCCCGCCCGCTCCCCTCGCTCCGCTCGGCGCTGACGCCCAGAGATCTACCTCTCGCTCGACGGCAAGGCCAAGGTCACCGAGGTGATCGCGGCGCCCACGCACCTCCACGTGCCGCCCGACATGGCCGAGATGATGGCCGCCGAGGAGGCGCTGCTCAAGCACCCCGAGTTCCTGCGCGCCGTCGAGAAGATGCAGCTGCCGCCGCACGCGCGCGTCGTCGCCGACGGCTGGATCTACGGCGCCGACTCGGAGGAGCGCACCAACCGCCACACCCCCTTCATGGTGTACCTGAACCTGACGAACGGCGAGAACGAGGACTCGTGCCACTACAGCGCGCCGCTCCCCATCGTCCCCGTGATGAGCTCGGACGACTTCAGCCTCGTGCGCATCGACTACTGCCCCATCTTCGGGACGGGCGAGAAGACGATCCTCGACCTCGACGGGCCCTTCCCGTGGCACCTGTACGTGACGAACGAGTACGACGCGGCGCTCGTCGAGGCGTCGGGCGTCGCGCTCCGCAACGACGTCAAGCCCTACCGCGTCATCCAGCCCGAGGGCGCGTCCTTCTCCATGGAGGGCCGCGTGATCAACTGGCAGAAGTGGAGCTTCCACATCGGCTTCAACTACCGCGAGGGCCCCGTGCTCTCCGACATCCGGTACGACGGCCGCAAGGTCTTCTACCGCCTCAGCGTGTCCGACATGACGGTCCCCTACGGCGACCCGCGCGCCCCCTACCACCGCAAGCAGGCCTTCGACCTCGGCGACATCGGTGCCGGTCTCTGCGCCAACTCGCTCCAGCTCGGCTGCGACTGCCTCGGCGAGATCCTCTACCTCGACTTTGACCACTTTGGCGTCGACGGCGAGGCGCAGGCCATCAAGGGCGCCGTCTGCATCCACGAGCAGGACGAGGGCCTCGGCTGGAAGCACACCAACTTCCGCACCAACCGCCCCTCGGTTGTGCGCAACCGCGTGCTCGTCATCCAGACGATCATCACCGTCGCCAACTACGAGTACATCTTTGCGTGGAAGTTTGACCAGGCCGCGGCCGTGCACCTCGAGACGCGCGCGACCGGCATCCTCTCGACCGCCGCCATCCTCCCCGGCGAGGTGTCGCCGTACGGCAACGTCGTGTCCCCCGGCGTCCTCGCCACCAACCACCAGCACCTGTTCTCGGTGCGCATCGACCCCTCGATCGACGGGCACAACAACACGGTCGTGCAGGAGGACTCGGTGACGATGCCGTACGACAAGAAGAACCCGCCCGAGAACAACCGCTGGGGCGTGGGCTACACGGTCGAGAAGACGCCCGTCACCGTCTCGGGCGGGTACGACGCGGCGCCCGAGAAGAACCGCGTGTTCAAGATCACCAACCCCTCCAAGATCAACCCGATCTCGGGCAAGCCCGTCGCCTACAAGCTCGTGCCCACGCCCTCCCAGCTCATGGTCGCGCACCCCGACTCGGTGCAGTACGCGCGCGCCGAGTTCGGCGAGCACCACGTCTACGTCACCAAGTACAAGGACGGCGAGCTGTACGCGGGCGGCAAGTGGACGAACCAGAGCTACGGCAACGCCGAGGGCATGCGCTCGTTCATCGGGCGCAAGGACAAGGTCGACGACGAGGACCTCGTCGTGTGGCACACGTTCGGCCTGACCCACAACCCCCGTGTCGAGGACTTCCCCGTCATGCCGTGCGAGACGCACACGTTCTCGCTCAAGCCCAACGACTTCTTCTCCAAGAACCCCGCGATCGACGTGCCCCCCTCCACGCAGACGTTCAACCAGTCCAACCTCTACAAGGCCAAGGGGTGCGCCGGGTGCAAGGACGGCGGGTGCGGGTGCAAGGCCAAGGGCGTGCCCTGCAACTGCAAGGCCGGCGAGTGCAACCGCACTGGCAAGCTCTAAGAGCGTGTAGTAGAGTAGTGATTGTATGATTGGGCAGCAGGTAAAATGCATTCTTACGACTCATACGTCGAGGAAGGGGGTGGGCTTGGTGGAGTAGAACAGCGCTGTGAAGGGGGTACTGAATTGCGAGCTCACTGCGTTTCCCAGCTGTCGAGCTCGAGCCCCGCTTCGTGCTGTGGCCAGAAGCGGAGCGTTCTCCAGGGTGGGTATCTGCGAGGCAGGCCGCCTGCTAGGCAACCCAGCACCGTTCACAGTTGAATCTGAACAGCGCTGTGTGCGGTGGATGAAAACTGGCCGCCTCCAGGGTGAGCTATCTGCATTCTAGCATGTAGCATGCGATGCTAGTCCCGTTCACAAACCCATTTGAACAGCGCTGTCATGGACGAGAAGACAGACGGAGTGACAGGGGACCCCTGGCAGCGCTGTTCAGAGGTGGCAATGATTGACGCTGTGATCTTGGAGGTATAGCTTTGGTATTACAGCGCCTCACTCTATCCAGCGACCATCGCTGTGGTGATCGTGGTGAACTCGCTGCACTTGCACCTCCACACACAAACAAACGATATGCATACACGAACAATGACAAGAACACAACAAGTTATGTCGAGCGGTAGTCGAGCTGGCTCATGATGAGCGGCCACACCTCCTCGAAGCCGACGTGCTTGCCGCTGCGGATCTGCGACCAGATATTCTTCATCGTGTCGCTCTTCTTGATCTCGGCCCAGTGCTTGAGGAAGAACGCGAGCTGGACCTTGCGCACGTCGTCAAACATGCTGCTGAAGCGGCTGAACACCTCGGCGGGGATGTTGTACGGCGTCAGCTGGCTTATGATGTGCTGGAACGCGCGCAGCTTGAGCGCGGGCAGGTCGAGCTTGTCCGCGAGCCGGTAGACGGCCTTGGCGCTGACGGGGCGCGGGCCGACCGGCCCCTCCCCGTTCTCGGGGGTCATGCCGCGCTCCGCGAGCCACTGCGCCGTCCACTCCCGCCGGGAGCGCGCGCTCGTCTCCGTCGTGCTCTTCGGGTCGCCGAAGGACGAGGAGAGCGGCGCGAAATACACCACGTCCGTGTACAGCTGCGGTCAGAGAGGAAAGGGCTGGGCTCACCCAGTACAGCACCGCCCACCAGGTGCTCCATGCCGAGTCGCGGACGATGACGCGCGTCTTGCGCGGCCCCACCACCGCCCCGTCCTCGCGGGCGCGCTTGCGCGACGTCTGTGGTGCCGCCGCTGCCGCGATGGCCAGGTCGCGCCCCGCGCCGCTCCCGCTCGCATCCGCCTCGTCCTCGTCCTCGCTGCGCTGGCTGAACTGGCTCGACCGGCCCGACACGCTCGTCTCGGCACCGTCGTGGCTCCCCTCGTCCGCGCCGTCGCCGTCGGCCTGCTCGTTCCGCACCAATCGCCGGCTCCCGTCCGTCCCTGGTGGCGTGTTGGCGCCGTTGACCCACGCGTCGTCGTGCGCTGCCCTCCCCGTGCGCTGGATGCCCGCGTGTGGCCCCTCGACGAGGTCCATCGCCTCGTCCTCGCCGTCCGAGTCCGACAGCGGTTCCAGCCCGTCATCGTCCTCGTCCGAGAGGCTGCCGTCGGCTTCCCCGAAGCCGCCGTTGAACATGGCCTCAAAGTATTCGCAGCGGCCGAGCATCTTCTTGATCGCGTAGATCTTGCGTGGGGGTGCGCGCTTGTCGCCGGGGGCAGTGCCCTTGGGCGCGGGGATCACGAACTCGATGTCGCTGTATACTGGGCGAGTTAGCGGCGCACCCCTCGTAACTCACAAGGGTCGTCTAACATCTCGCCGATGGAGCTGATCAGCTCGCGTGGGACGACCTGCTTCGGCCCGCCCATGGCGTACGTTCCTCCGCCGACGCCGCCGCTCGCGCCGTCGCTCCCAGTCCATCCGCCAACAGCTGTCGGGCGGTCGGAGGGGCGCTGCGGGATGCCGAGGCCAAGCCAGTGCCCAGCGGGGGGTTGTGGCTGCGACGTGATCGTGCAGATGATGGTGAAGTAGTCGTTCTGCTCCACCAGCGGGTGCTTGAACAGCTGGTCGCGCGTCGCAAACTTCTGCCAGCCCCAGTTGGTCGCCGTCTCGGCGGCGAAGGTGTGGTTGCTCGCGTCCTTGGGCGAGCCGAGCACGATCGGCTTGTTGTTCTCGTTGGCGGCGCGCACCTCGAAGCGGAACCACCACAGGCCCTTGCGCACCCACTTGCCGCTGACGGCCTGCTCGCGTTCCTGCTGTGTGGGCTGTGGAGTCGAGTGGCGCAGGGTCGGGGCGAGGGGGAAGGCGTCAGCAGGGCAGACAATGGGCCGACGCGGTCGGTTGATAGGAGACTCACCACACACCACAGGTACAGGCTCGAAAAGTACTGGTCGCTGTCCTTGTCCTTGACGCCCGAGTTGGGGTAGAAGAGCACCTCCCACAGGTTGTCGGGGTCGCCGAAGATGGCGCTCTTGATGCACTTGCTGCGGTCAGCGGAGATGATTCGGATACGCACCTCTTCACCTCGCCCTTGGAGGTGTCGTACATTGCGCGCAGGCCCGAGAGCTTCCACTCGAGCATGACGGTCGTGGTCTCGTTGAACTCGGGCGCGGCCGCCGCGTCCGCGCGCGTGCTGCTCGCCGCTGTCGTCAGCTTAGCTCGGGGCAAACTTAGCTGGGGGTAGACGCACCGAGTGCCGCAGCCATTCCGGGCTGTGCTGCTGCCATTGTTGGATGAGAGAGTGGGTGGAATGAAGTCGGGTGCAACGCCGTCTGAATGATAGTGCACGAGCCCTCTCCTCCCTTGGAATCACATTCCCTGCCCCCTACACGCCGTCCATCCAGCATTATTGCTCAGACAGCTCCGCATCGTCCGAGAGACCTTGCCCGCGGCCTCGGTGTCGCCGCTCGCCGACCGGTTCTCGCCACCATGCATTGCCGAAGCAAGTCCGCCTCGGCGCCGCCGCGGATGACGCAACCCTCTCTCTCTTCCCACACACGCTCAATCTCCACGTCCACGTGTGTTTGGTTCCGCGCAATGTTGACGCGACTGGGTGGCAACGCTCCAACAACAACAATACTCTCCCCATCCCGACCCGCGACCCGAGGATGCCGCGCCACGTCCTCGTAGCCGACTCGGACTCGGACGAGCCCGTCGCCCTCGACCCTCCACCGCGCCGGCGAGCTGGCTCGTCGCAGCCCCTCGCGCAGCGCCGGGAGCGCCCAGCCAAGCGAGGCCGCAAGAAGCAGAAGACGCCCGAGGAGGACGACGAGGTCGTCTTCGTGCGCGAGGAGAAGGCGCGGGAGATAGGCGCAGGGCTCGCGAGCCGGTTCGCGTTCACGGGCGCCGCGCCATTGCGCAAGCACATCTCCGCGTCGTTCGCTACGGCTTCGGTAGCCTCGACCTCGACCCTCATCACGCCCCTCCCGACGCCCCGCGAGCCCCTCCCCGTCCCCGAGTGGCTGCCGAAGACGTCTATTCTCAACGACATCCCAAAATGCGTCCTCTGCCAGCGCGACTTCAAGAAGGCCGAGAGCGGTGCCGCGCGCTGGGTGAGCTGCAAGCTCCTCGTGTTAGCTGACAACAGCGCCACCTCTCGACCTGCTTCCCGCCAGCTTTCCGCCCGCCCAACCCTCCGCCTGACCTCGAGATGCTCATCTCAGCCGCACTAGAAGGCCCCACAGAAGAGGCCACCCTTCTTCGTCGACGTACCAACGCGGCGGCGGCATCAGACGGCCTCATGACCTCCCTCCCCGATCTCGTGCCCCGCCCCAAACGGATGCTGCGCAACACCACCGTCCGCGCAAGCCACAGCCGCGAAGGCTGGAGCGAGGAGGTGGAGCTGCGTGTCGTGGAGGTTGTCGGTGTCAGCCCGGTGCGCCAGTCGCGTCGCCTTCCCTCGCGTAGTGCATCTCCCGAGCCGACACAACGCTCCCAGCCTCCCTCCCGCTCCCCATCCCCCTTCCTTGCGACACAGCCGCTCGGCGAATCCTTCCTCTCGACGGAGTTTTCTCGCCCGCCCCGCACCCGTTCACCAACCCCCAACCTCCTCCCGCAAGCTCCTCCCCTGATCGGCCTCTCCCAAGCCGTGCGGGACACCTTCGCGGAAGAAGAAGCCACCCAGACACAACGCGCGAGCGCCGCTCTCTCGCGCTACGAGGACGGCCTGGAGACAGGCGACGGCTTCCACTTCCCCTCCCAGCGCTTCTCTCCGACACCGCCCTCCCATCGACCTCCACCAACTCCGTCGCCTCCTGCAACGCACTCCACCCCGCCGCGCCGCAGATTCCACGGGGGCGGCTTCTCGCAGCCCTTTCGCCACGGGGGTGGCTCGCACACCGCAGGGAGCCACCCCCGTCACACCGCGGGCATCGATCCTGAGCGCCGCCGACGGCTCGCCGAGGCGGTCGGGGCCGGCGTCGAGGAGGCCCGGCAGCGGCGGCGCGAGGCGATCGCTGCCGGGATCGGGCAGCGATAGGAGCGTGCACACGCCCTCGAGCGCCCTCGGGAGAATGGACATCTCGAGCCCCCGCAGGTCGCCGGGATCGCCGACGCCGCGTGCGCCGCGCGAGGTGATCGACCTGTGCTCGGATTCACCGTCGCCCCCGCGCGCTCACTCGCCGATCGACTGGGATTATGGCGACGGTGCCGTGCTCGAGTTCGATCCGGGGCCGGACTGGGAGTACCATAGCCCACCACCCGACGACGAGAGCGTAGGCGGCGATAGCGTCGCCCCGTCCGTTTCGAGAAGTGATGCGGGGCTAGAGATGTCCGATTCTGAGTGGGGCGGGGACGCCGTGCTCGTGTGGCATGGGGAGTATGCGGATGACGACGACGAGGTACGGTTTGTGGGGCAGGGCGAGGGGGACGAGGAGGCAGACTACGAGGACGACGAAGAAGACGACGACGATGGGGAGCTCGAGGACGAGGACGCGTACGAGGTGCACGACATCGATGTCAGCGACGACGATGCGCCTGCCAGCAAGGGCGGTGGCAGCAAGGTGCCGGACTACAACAGCTGGGACATTCCGAAGCTGCAGGTGAGTCTGTGATCGACGGGCGTGACTAACAGCAGCGCCTCGTCAAGGGGTACGGGTATCGGCCATCCAAGGACCGCAAGGTGCTTGTGAAGCTCGCCACAGAGTGCTGGGAAGCGTTGCATCCCGCGTCAGCCCCACCAAAGAACAAGGGGAAGGGTAAAGCTCCGGCGAGGCCCAAGCCGAAGCCAAAGCCCAAGTCCAAGGCCGCCGAGGCCGCCAAGGACGACGAAGCCGCAGGAGAAGCCGACCCCGACCTTGACCGCCTGTTCCACCGCCTCCTCACATCGGACGACGTCCTCTACGCCCGTATCCTCCGATACGAGCCGCTGCCCTTCGACGAGCTGGTGAGCAGGGCCCTCGCGGCCGGCGTCAGTGCGCGCGGCTGGCGCCCACGACTGAAAAGGTTCCTGGACCTCAAGGTATGCCCGGCGTGGGACGAGCTGACGCACTAGGGCGTGACGTACTTCACTTCCGACCCAACCGCGCCGCGCCGGCGTTACTAGTGCCGCGGCACTGGTGCGGGGTGGCACGGCGGTGGCTGGATCGACGGGGCGAGAGGCGGCGGGGCCTGGTGGGGTAAGGGCGAGGGGCAGGGGGCAGGGCGACGCCAAGACCGAGCGCCGACATCCTTCCAACAACTAACCAACGACTAGAACAGCATTGCATAGCAGTCCATGTACATCACTCCATCACTCATCCCGCGCATCCCATCAGCACGACATGCATCTCTGATGCACACGACGACGAGCAGACGACGCGTCGGCGTTACTATTCCCCTACCACCACAATAGCAATTGCTAGTACCCGGGGGCTAAACCTTTTCTGGCCACCTATTGTCTGCAGTTGCCATTGTCCATTGTTCCTGCCCTTCCACGCACGCCCCACACCGCCGGGGTAGTCACCGCTCCACCACTCGTCTTTGTTCCCAACGCACTCCGGGAGCCCCCGGCGATCCCCCTGTGCATGAGCACTGAGCCCACTTGCACACGAGGGGCGATGCACGCCGAGCCTCGCGCCGGCGCGCATATGTATACCTGTCCTTCTAGCTAACCGGCAACTCACCCCCCATCACTCATCAGAATCAGAAGCATAGCCGCTGGCGGCAACAATGACCACAATAGCTCAGCAGCAGTCGGCGCTCGGCCTCGACTTTGGCGCCCCCAACTCCGGGCCCACCCACCCCGCCCACCCCGCCCACCCCGCCCACCCCGCCCACCCCGCCCACCCCGCCCACCCCGCCCACTTCGTGCACCCCAACCCCGGCCCCGTCCCCCCGCTGCGGCACCCGCGCTCCCTCTCCTCGCCCGTCACCACCGCCGCCGCGTTCCCCTCCCCGCCCTTCCCCGCCTCCCCGCCCTCCCCCACCCTCCTGGACCCCAGCGGCTCGCCGCGCGTCAGCGTCCGCTCCCTCGCCCCGGACTATGAGGAGCGCGACC
>JAMALN010000635.1:0-22815 GCA_023630115.1 Cutaneotrichosporon sp. PK4640 | reverse complement strand
CGATGGATGTTGGAGGTGTTACCGCCGAGGACGACTTGGAGGTTGGTGAGCACCTCTCAAGAATTCTTGGACTCTTGATCCAGACGGGACAAATTCGATGGAAATAATTTCTGCAAAATGTCATCCTAATGATCGGCCACGCGATCGTCGCGAGGTGTTCACGTGACTGTGCTTGGCCTGGCATCCAGCGGCCAGCGGGAGTATAATTTCGGGAGTCGGGATCGGAGACCCCACAGTTGGGTTGGCTGGGCGGTGCCTCGGAGTTGGTCAGCCGAGCCAACCGGTAATCTCGTACTCTCTCTCTCCACCAACATCACTTGCGGCTTCTGCTCACTGCCCACACTCGGTCCTGCGCCTCATCAACGTCGTCTCCCCTCCCTCAACACCAACCTTCACTCGTCTCATTTCACCATTCGCCACCTCTCGTCTTGACAATGTCGGGGGTAGTCGAGAACGGTGGGCGGTGTACCCCACCAACGGTTGCAACCAAGAAGGCGCCACACCCAGTGTCCGTGCACTTTGTGAGTCAACCAGCCGCTTGCCGACAGTCGAGGAAGGTAGCTGACCGCAGCTGGGCACATGTAGCGGTACGCTCGCCACGTCCACCGATAGCTGACAGCAGGCGGCGGCCCAATCTCCTCGCGGCAGTGCTCATCGCTCGCGGTCGACTTCGGCAACAACACCTGGCGTAGGCCCATCGGGTAACCCGGCTGACGCCAGTCTTCGACGCCGCGGATGGCACCAACAACCGCCTGCACCAGAGTGCGCTGCGCATGGTCAACATCTCGCGCATCTTCGTCACGCACATGCATGCCGACCACGTCCTCGGCGTCGTGGCGATCATGGCAGTCATCATGAGCGGCGTGGGGCAGACCGAGGCCGGACTAGCGCGCCTGCGGGCAGCGGGCACGGCCAAGAAGGTGAGATAGCTCTTCATCCTGAGATCTGACACCAGGCGGACATCAACATCTACGGCCCCGTGGGCCTGCGCGAGCTCATCCGCACGACCCTCCGCCTGACTCAGGTCACCCTCGCTGGCGCGTACGCTGTGCACGAGCTCGTGCCCACCGGCGCGGAGAAGGGCATTGGGTGCTCTGCAGCCGAGCTGCACGTTAACGAGGCTGTGGGGCGCGATATCCTGGCGAACGAGGAGGGCGTGTGGGAGATGATCGTGGACGAGCGCCCCACCAAGGGCAGCAAGGGTTGGATGGTCAGCGCCGGGCCCCTCGTGCATCGAGGTGAGTGCAGCGAACTCCACCCTCGTCTCCAGCTGACACCAGTGCCCTCCATTGGCTACGTGCTGCAGGAGCCAGCGCCCCGCAAGCCGCTCGACACTGCGCGACTCATCCCACTGCTGCAAGCGAACGCGAAGGCGCTCGCGGCGCAGGACCCGCCCGTGCGGCACCCCCTCTCGCTTCTGAGCCACCTGACGTCGCTCCCGTCCCCACCACCATTCACTCTGCCGTCCGGTGAGGTGCTGAGCCCACCCGAGGAGACTGGCGAGCCGGGGCGCAAGCTCGTCATCTTCGGGGACTGCGCGGGCGGCACGCCCAACGAGGCGCTGCAGCGCATGTGCCATGACGCATCCCTCCTCGTGCACGAGTGCACGAACGCTGCGATTCCCGAAAGCGTGGGCAAGGGCGACCGCGGGCGCGCGGTGCGCGCAAGCGGGCTGGAGCAGAGCTTGGAGGCGAAGCGAAGCAAGGAGTTCGACCAGGCCGCCAAGGACCGTGGGGTGGTGCGCGAACCGTGGATCTTCCACGGGAAGCACGAGACGGCCAGCTCGGCCGTCAAGGCGGTTGAGGCGTTCGCGGACAAGCGCGACACGATCCGCGCCAAGGCCGTCTCGCGAGGACACGCGACGCCCGACGAGGTCGGCGAGTTCGCGCTGGCGATCAACGCGCGCCGCGTCGCCGTCAACCACTTCTCGGCCATGTTCCCGTCGCCGCGGTACGCGACGAACGAGCCCTTCCCCGCGCTGCTCGGGCCGACGAGCCCGTTCCCCTACCCCGTCCCCGCGGCGCACCACGCGGGCGTCAAGCCCACGCCCCTCAACGCGCAGGAGCTGCACCTCCGCATGATCATGCAGAGCCTCGTGAACCAGATCAGCGCGATCTGGAACGGGCCGAGCTGCCACGACCACGCGCTGCAGGGCCCCGAGCCGCACCTCGTCAAGCTCGCCGTCGCCGCGCGCGACTTTATGGTGCTCCGCGTCCCGAGCCACGAGCTGAGCGAGAGCGAGGTGGACGCGATGCGCGCGGCGCGCGAGGACGCCGTGTGCGTCATGAAGAGCTGGTCGTGCGACGGCGGCGCGTGGGTCGGCAAGGGGGCTGAGCGGCGCTGGGTCGGCGTCGACCCCGCCCCGGAGATGGCGGGCGACGAGTGCGTGCACGAGGTCGAGCCCAACGTCAGGCTAGACGGCACGGGATAGAAGCGCAGTAGATGTATGCATTCATTCATTGGTACTTGGTACGGAGGGAGTAGACCGGCGCTTAGGGGTACTCGACGAACTTGACGGCGCCGCCCATGGGGAGGTACGGCGAAGCAGTCACACCGCCGGGGAGGTAGTGGGGGTCGGAGCCAAAGTGGTTGGCGGGGAACCCGTGGTCGAAGGGACACGCCTCGTCGAGGGCGGCCATCTGCTCGGGGCTGAGCGTGATCGCGAGCGCGGCAATCGTGTCCTGGAGCTGCTCGATGCGCGTCCCGCCGACAACGGGGACGACGTACGCGGCCTTCTGGCGCGCCCACGCGAGCGCGACGGCCGCGGGCTCGGTGCCGAGCTCGTCGGCGACCCTAGTCAGCGCCTGGACGGTGCGCGCGAGCTCGGCGCCCTCGACGCCAATGAGCGTGCCGGCCCCCGCCGAGTCCTTGCCCGTGCGCTTGAACGCGCCCGAGCCGAGCACGCCGACGGGCGCGATGCCCATCCCGTAGAAGCGCGCCATGGGGATGATGTCGCGCTCGAACTCGCGCGCCGCGAGGTTCCACTGCCCCTGGCTGCGGTCAGCGGGGTACGGCGGGGGCTTACTAGACGACAAACTGGGACAGGGCGTGCGCGCGCGCGTACTCGTTGGCGGCCGCGACGAGCCACGCCGGCGTGTCGCTCACGCCGAGGTAGAGGACCTTGCCCGAGCGCACGAGGTCGTCGAGCGCGCGCATCAGCTCGGGGATCGACGTGCTGTAGTCCCACCAGTGGACGTAGAAGATGTCGACGTAGGTCGTGCGCAGGCGGCGGAGGGACTCGTCGAGCTGGGTCAGCTATCTCAGACGCTGGCTCACGGAGTGCTTCATGCTCTTCTTCGAGTTGCCGCCAAAGTTGATGAGCACGCCCGGCGCGTTCTCGCCCGCGCGCCGCGCCGGCATCTGCGTGTACTTGGTCGCGAGGACGACGTTGTCCCGGTTGCCCTTGGCGGCCATCCACTCGCCGATGATGTGCTCGCTCATGCCGTCCTGGTAGTTGTTGGCCGTGTCGATGTAGTTGCCGCCGGCGGCGTAGAACGCGTCGAGGAGCGCGAAGCCCGCCGCCTTGTCGCCGCCGCGCAGGAAGGCCGTCCACTGGTTCCCGAGGGACGCGCCGCCCAGACAGAGCGGCGAGACGCGCACCGCCGCCGACGGCGAGAGGAGGCGGTACTCGGCCAGCGGGGTGTGCGCGGGGGTCGGCGCGAAGAGCGTCGGGAAGTCTGCGTTAGCGGGGCGGGCGGGGGCGTACCGAGCGTGTTGGGGGGCGGGTAGTCGTCCGCCGAGGTCTCGTGGAACTTGGTCATTGTGCTGTGGTGGGTGAGAGAGTGTGAGAGTTGGTGTGAGCTGAAGTGTGGGGGAGGAGGGCGGCGAGAGCAGCCTCTTATACCACACCGCCGACAGTGGCCGCCGGCCACACAGAGCACGGCGGGCGCATCGTCGATGTGCACATGTGTGCGGGAGGAATCGGGCTGGACGCCGAGGTGAGTGCATAAGCAACAAGCCATATCGGCCCGTTAGATAAAACAAACGCCGCGGTGAGGAATGCACCACGCCGCTGACGATCGTTGGTAAGCATGCGAGTGCTACGGATTGCCCCTCCGATTCATACCGCACGCCTTGTGGGTCCGCGCTGCTGACATCGCCGAGGTGTGAGCGGCTCACACGCCCCGACTCCCCGTCTCTCTCGCACACGCTAGAAGTAGTTGCCCTTGCCCGCGTACTCAGCCTCGCGCGGGGAGGAGGGTCCCACGCGCCGCTCCAGGTCGCCATCCTCGTCCCGGAAGAGTGGGTTGAGCTTAGCGTCTGGTGGAACGAACGCCTTGGCCGTGAAGATCGGGCGGCCGGGCGGCGCGACGAGGCTAGTCGTCGGCGGGACGGGCTGGAACGCAACCTGCTGTCAGCTACTGCGACCAGAGTCATCAGCTGGCTTCCCGCACAGCCTCCTGTCAGCAGCCGTGCTACACCCACCGTATCGTTCATCTTCTTGTACGTGCTGATCCACGCGTCCGCGTCGGCGATCTCGCGCTCGATCCGCCCCTGCCTGGCCTTGCGCGCTTCCTTGCGGCGCTCGGCCCCGCGCCCAATACTCAGCCCCTTCATCTTGGCCTCGACCTTGCCGTCCTCGAGCTGCGCGAGGCGTCCCCTCGCCTCCGAGATCCACGCGAGCGCCTCGCCGACCTTGGCGCCCTTTCCGTTCTCCCCCGCATCCACGCCGAGCCACTTGTACGCCAGCGCTGAAGATACCAGCGCCTCCTTACGCAGGTAGCGCTTGAGGTCTGGGATGACCTCGCTCTCGGCCGCATCCGGGTCGCCGGGGAGGCGGTCGCGCGCGAAGAGCTTGGTCTTGGCCGCTGGCCCGTCGTGTACCGCGAACAGCGCCGAGGCCTGCGAGTAGAGCGACGCGACGTGGAGGTAGAGCTTGCCGAGGAGGGAGGGGGAGGGGTGTCCGGATGGGAGGGGCGGGCCGGGAGGCGCAAAGAGCTGGTGCCCCAGTACGGGCAAGAGGAGCTTGCGGATCGCCGTGACGTGCGCGTCGGCGAGGAGGATCCTGTCGTCAGCTGCATTGTGTGGGGTACGTACATCGACAGCCCGCGGAAGCCCTCGGGCCCTGTCTCGACGGGCCACTTGTTGCCTTTCCCCACGCGCCCGCCAGTGGTCTTGCGGCCCTCCTCGAGCTGTGGGGTCACGTTGGTCGAGGCCCAGTCCGCGACCCCGGAAGCCTGGGAGAGGAGGTCGACGGCGCGGGCGAGCGCGGCGGTCGTCTTCTTCTCGTCCTCGCCACTGAGGGTCGGGACGCCGCGCCCGTTCGACTCGAATGTGGGCAAGGAAGAGAGGATGCTCGCGGCGTAGTTGCAGAGCGCAATGGTGTACACCAGGAGCACGAAATGGTGCTCGGCGTGGATCGAGGGGAAGGGGAGGAGGGGCGCCGCGACGGTGTACCGCGTCAGGCTCGAGGCCCAGAGGAACACGGGGTCGCCCTTGAACAGCAGGTCGTCGGTGTCGAGACACGCGATGATGCCGCGCAGGTAGGGGAGATAGACCTGCACCGCTTCGAGGACGGCGAGGGCGGACGCGCCCTGTTCTCCGGCGGCGGCGGCTTTCAGCGCCAGCTGGAGCTTTGTGCGCGCGACCGTCGCGTCAGCCAGCTCGAGGGTGTACGCCGCGCTCCGGTCGAGGAGGACGTTCGCGAAGGTCACCGACCCGGTTGTCGGATATGGGAAGAGGAAGGGCGCCATGGATGACGGAGAGTGGGTGAATGCAAGGCGTCGAGATGTCGGATAGCCAAGGATGGGCCAAGACATGTGTCTGCAGTCTGGTTGTGTGGCTTCAGGCACCGCGCTGGAATGACGCCATGACCCATTCATTAACGTCGGAACTTCCGGCCGACAACAATCTGAGACCTCTATGTGCGATGCTACATGCATATGATGCTCGAGTGATGGGCCAATGGCCATGGCTAGCTACGGAGTTACTTCTTCTTGGCAAACTCCTTGCGCGTGTCGTCGAAGCGGCGCACGATCACCGAGCACTGCGTGACGGCGCAGAGCTGGCGCGACTTCTGCTTCAAGTCGTCGTTGAAGAGCTGCAGGCCAGCGGCGCGCTCGACGGTCTCGACTGCGAGAGTTAGCAGGGCACTCCGAATAACTCACCAGGCGTGATGAAGGTGCGCAGGTCGGCCTGGTCGGGGATCTCCTTGTTCGGGAGGATGAACGCGCCCATAGCGAGCTCCTTGATGGTGCTGGGCGAGGTGACCTCCTTGTTCGCAGCGTTGGGCTGCTGGGGGAACGAAAAGTCGGGGCGCGACGCGAGGACAACCTTGGCGAAGTGGGTGGGGACGGAAACCGCGGCCTGCTCGCCGATCACCTCGTAAGTCTGTGTGAGCTGAGTGCGCGGTAAAGGAGCTCACCACACGCATCTTGCCGTCGGCACCGCGGGTGGGGAGGTAGAGCGGGATGCTGTCGTCAGCTAGTGGCGCGCACATAATAGCTCACGTGAACACGTAGACGTCCTCGAAGTTGGTAGTCAGGCGGCGGCAGAAGTCCTCAACGTAGGCCCAGTCTGTGGTCAGCAGTGCCTCCTCGCGCACCCACAGTGACGGTTAAAGCCCTCGCCGACCTGCGGCGCAATGTTGGTCAGGTAGAACGTCTCGTCCATGGCCTTCTGCGAGATCTTGGCGTCGGCGGCAGGCACCCTGGGGTCAGCTTCCGACGAAATTCTTTGAGCTGAACACACATGTGGCCGCGGTCGTAGCCGCTACGGAAGTCTGCCTGTCAGCTAATCTCGATGATGCCTGAGCTCACAGTCAGAGAGCTTGGCACGGAAGAGCTCGGGGATGCTGTCGTCCTCCTGGAACGTGCTCTTCGAGCGGTCCACCTTCTCGGGCACGGTGTCGGCAGCGCGCGCCTGGTCCAGAGGAACGGGCTTGACACCGGCGGCGGAGGGCGTGCGGCGGAGCGACTCGGCAGTGAGGTGCTCGGCGGTCTGTCGTCAGCGGCTGCTTCGAGGCTTCCAGGGAACATACCCAGGCGGGGTGGCGCATGCGGCGGTCGTACGCGGTAATGTACGCGTGCCGGCGGATCACGTCGAACGTGGGGCCTAGCGTCAGACAGCTAACACCAGATCACATACCGGGGTATCCGCCCGCGACCACGACCGGCCCAGAAGACGTCGGGAGCGGGAGGCGCTGCAGCTCGTGGCCGCCCTCGGGGGGCGGGGGGAGCGGCGTGCCGGCCTGGTAGGGGGGCACGACCTTCTTGTCGCGGCCGCCCCAGTACCCGCCGGCGACGCCGAGGGTGAGACCGGCTGCGAAGAGCAGCGAGGGGCCGAGCGTGGGCATGTTTGTGGTCGAGGAAGAAAGTTCGGCGCACGACGCGACTTGGTCGGCAGATCGGCATCGAGGGCGGAGATCAGTTAACTCCGTCCACGTGGGAGGTGGAGGAAGAGCGGAGGGTGAGTGAAGGGTGACAATCAGGTTCCGGATTAGGTTTGGGAACCCAGCTCCAATAGATGAATAGAAGTTTGGAAGCCATCCAAGTCGAGAGTTGACCAGCAGTGGGGTACTGGCGTCCCCTCAACAGGTGACAGACGGTTGGATGGTCTGTGCGGGCTGTCGGCGGACATGCTTGTTAGGGCCCGCGGGGGGCCGAAGTCATATGCACCAACGCCGGTGGGCACGGACATGGCGTGGGTAGCAGCAGACCTGGCAGACCAGTTAGTGCAGGGTGCAGGTTCCATAGTTCTTTGGTGGTTCCTGTGCCAGCCCAGTGCTTGATCTGCGGACCTGTGCGGATCTGCCATCTCCATGCTCCCACAGCCTCACAGCTCACACTCGCACTTCCGCAGCCTCGGGCGTTGAGATGGAACGACGAGTTCCCGCGGCTCGCACACATGACACAGAGGTTCCCGCACGCAACACACAGAATGCAGTGGTTCCGGTGCCGACCTCGGTCCCACATGGGTACAAGGGCAACTCATGTCCTCGGTCTTGTCAGCGCGGCTATTGCGCGGGCGCTCGTTTGGGGCCTGGGGGACCAGATGCTGCGGGATGTGTGCCAAGGCTGCGGAGCTTATGACAGCTCGGCGATGCACCATCCGGAGCCCGCAGTACTGTAGATGCGTGGTGTAGCGGAACAGCCGAAGCGAGGGCCCCAGGCTAATATGCATTAAGCCACCCTCATCTTCTTTCCGCTTTGCCATCGATCGATCATCAACCAACGCCCCATTGCAATACATACATCAGCATTTGCTCGTTTGACCACACACCACACATCAACACTTGGCCCACTACCTCCTCTCGCTTCCCTATCCGCAGACGAACAAGCCCACCTTCGACGGCGGATCGCTCGCTGATTGCTGGGACAAGCCCGAGCCAAGCCTTCCCTCAGGCGCCGGCCCGGGCGCCGAACGCCGCCGGCCATCCAATTCATCCAACCCGGCCACTTGGACCAGACCGTACTGGTCGTTTGTCAAGCTGCCCGCCGCTCTCTGTTCGCTGTCACCTCCCTCCTCCTCATCGCTGTCACGATGTCGATGGTCATCCCCGCGCAGGTGGATCCGTCGGCCACCGAGGGCTTCATCTCCATGTCGAGCGTGCGGCCCTCGCCGACCCGCCTGCCCTTCAACGGCGGCAACGGGCCACCCAATCCCAACGTCAACAGAGGCACCTCGTGAGTCGCCCCCTCCCCTCCGCTCGGGGCCTGCGGGGCCGCCAGCACAGCCCTGACCCCAGAACCCAGATGTACCTCTTCACGTTCCTCGCGACGGTCTGTCTGTTAAGCATCGTCGCGATCGGCCTCCTCTGGCGTGCGATCTACGTGCGCCGCCGCTTCCACCGCCAGGTCGTGGAGGCGATTGCGCGCGGCGAGCCCCCGCCCCACTTCCGCAGTCCGTTCATTAGCCGCTTCCCGCCCGTGCCGAAGAAGACGCCTGAACTCGGCCCCATGCCGCGCATGTGGGAGAACGAGATGCACCGCACCGGCTGGGACGTCGAGAAGGGGGACAAGGTGGAGGCCGAGGAGCACTGGGTGGAAGATACGTGGCGCGAAGTCTCGGTGAGTGTTCAGAATGGACGCGGCTGACGCCAGCCCATGACCCTCGTATCCGTGCCACCGCCCGAGCCCGAGCCCGAGGCGGCACCAACGCCACCGCCCATGGTCATCCCCCCATTACCCACCGTGACGGAGGAGCTGCGCGACACGCTGCGCGACATGTGGCCGCGTCGCCAGAGGGACCCGCCCCGTGTGCCTGCGCCCGCGAACGAGGTGCCCGTCATGATGGAGAAGCCTGTCGTCGGCGAAATGCCCGATCCCGGGACATCGCTGCGAGTCGGCGTGCTCATTGCCATGCCGTGCCAGTCGGAGGCGCGGTGGACGCCGGTGGATCCGGAAGAAGCCGAGGTGCCCGAGGTCATGTTGGGTGTGATGGAGTGTGTTGTGAGTGAGAAGAACGCTGTTTCGGCATAGACTGGTTGTATCGCATGCATTGTGGATTCTAGCTCACACACTGACTGCGGTCCGCATGAGCGAGCTGCCGATGACTGGCTCTGACTGCTGACTGCTGACGAGGTGCTATGGAGGGAGGAGGCCCGTGACCTTTGGTGTGTGACGACTACTGCGGTACTGCGAAGGTTGCAACACGATGATGGCAGAGGACTACTGCGCCCCGCGCCCTGCGCCCATGCGCCCTGCGCCCTCACGGTTCACTTCCATTGCCTTGACCGCCTTCTCTCTCCCTCGTCTTCTCCATTCACATCAACTCACTCCACTATTCTCCTCGTTCTCATCACTGGCCTCACCCAACCCTCTTCACCTCGATCGTCTTCAACGCGGTGCGACCCAGGATCGTCGTCACAGTCTTCTCCCCGCCCCACCCGACACGTAAGTCCAGTCATGCCAGCCACCAACTGCACTCGAACCGTTCCTCACCTCAGCTCACCAGCCCATGCCCGTCGTCATCGACCACGAGGCCTTCCCGCACATCCTCGACCGCATCGTCGCCGCATGTGGTCCCTCTGCCCTGCTGGCCTTTCGCGGGGTCAGCAAGTCGTGGCGCCAGCGCATCCACACCATCCTCGTTCGTCATCTGAGTATCACGACGACGACAACCAGCAGCGGCCAACTCGTTCGCAAAGTGGAGGTGTTCTTGCGCACGCCCGGAGGCCTGGCCCGCAAACATCGTCTGCCGTTCATGATGTCGCGAGCCAAATGTGACGCCACCAATATCACTGGCATCCCACCCAGACTCGGGCGGCACGTGAGGGTCTTGGACTTGCACCTCCACAACCTCAGCATCCTGCCAGCCGTGCCGCCTGTGGGTGAGACTATCGGCTCGGCCTTGACCATCCGGGACTACTCCAGCGCCCACTTCGATGTCTCCATGCAATCCAGCAACTACTCCAGCCACTCCCGACCATACCCGCGCCCCGTCCCTTTGCCTCCCTTCCGCGTCTACGTTGACACCTGGTGTTGCCCGGATTATCGCCTCGACCGTCGCGGCGGTTGGCGGATCGTGTTCCCGCGCCCCTTCTCTATCCAGTGGTGGCCCTCTCCCATCTTCTGGAGCGACGGAGAGATCGTCCTGGTCTTCCCGCCCCCCGAGGAAGATCGCCCAAAGGCAGTGACCCGAACCCTCCTCTCATCCCTGCTCACAGACTTCGCGATGAGCCTTCTCGGTCCCCATAAGTCGACCCACGTAGAACCGAGTCCACCTTCGCAGAAGAGGACGCGAGTCACACTCCTGAATCTCTCCGCATGGTCCTCCGCCTGTCCTGGAGGCTATGAGGCGTTCGCCCGCCAGACCCTCGAAGGCGTATCTCCGGCCGTGGCAAGCGAACTGCGACAATGTGTCCGGTTTCAGACGGTATGGGAATACTGCGCTCGGGTAGGAGAGGATCAAGTACGGCTCGAGCTGGGACAGAAGCTCTGCAAGAAGATTGGGGTCTAGGCCGGCTTGGTGAGACTTGGCTCTCCTGGGCGGCCCCACTGACCGCAGACAGCTGCCTCGCCTCAAGGGGTTTCGCCACCGCCCACGGGTCAGGACGTACACGGAAGCTGGCTCGCCGAGGAAGGCGAGGACAATGGCGAGGAGGCTTTAGGCTGTGGCTGCGTAAATATGTGCGTCCAGGCTCGGATCGACCGGATATAAGTGAATATCGAGTGCACAGCCCATTCACTGTGGATCTCGCGCTCATGGGTTGCTGACACCTGGTAGCTGGGGCATGGGGCAGTCGAGCATCAGGTGCGCAGGTGCACGGAGAGATAGGGAGGCCCGCTGCTGTCAGATCGTCAGACCGTCGACCTGTGATGCCTGTTGCCACTCACCGGCTGAACACGTGCACGGGCCACCGCGATTCCACCATCACTCACTCTTCTCCCTTCTCCCTTCACTCTTCCTGTGTTCACTCTTCACTCTTCACCTTCCTTCTGCATCCTCGCCTCCTTCCGCAATCACTTCTCCAACTACCCCAATCCACCGGCTATCTTCCGCTCCGGTGGACGAAGTCGGCACACAGCGCCTGCGCACGCAACTCCCGGCTCTCGCACACTACGTAGTACGCTCCGCTGGCAGGCACCTTCCTTACCCCAGTCCACGATGCCCGTCCTCGACCCTGACTGGTCTACCCCTCCGCGCACGCCTTCCTTCGCCACCACTCACCCCGTGCTGGACCACACCGCATACCCCCACATCTTCGAACGCATCGCCGCCCACTGCGGACACACGGCGCTTCTGATCCTTCGGGCCACGAGCAAGTCCTGGCAAATTCAGGTCGATCGAATCCTCGTGCGCCATGTCCGCATCTCCGAAGCATGCCTGCTTGGCGGGAGGGTTCGTGAGGTCAAAGCGCTCCTTCCCAATCCAGGCGACCAGCACGGCGACCTCCCAACATATCGGCTGCCTTTCATGAGGAACAGCGATTATTCAAAGTGGCAGGCCCTCGCCCCGTACACAAAGGCTGTGAGGTTGACCAGCACACCCCGCTCGGGGCGAGGGGGGGTCCGTATGGTCCTCGAGTCCCTCCCCAACCTCTCAACTCTTCATAGCTACGTTAGGGGGACTGCGATGACCCCCGATGACCTCAGGGCTCTCCCTGCCTGTGACGTTTACGTGGCCATCTGGGACGTCCCCAACTTCTCCGCCAGGTCACCACTTCGCCCCGGCGGGAGGATTGTGATCCCCCACCCACTCTCCTGGTCCTATTGGTGGGACCTCCGCGTGGGAGCTCTTGAGGTTGTCTTCGTGTTCCACCCATCTGAGATCAACTGGAGTTACCTCAAAGCGCCACTCAGCCCCGAGGACGTCTCGAATCCGCTCGGAGGAGTTATCCGCCGCTTCTTCTCGAACCTGGGGCGTGTCCTAGGGTCAATTACCGGGCTCACAATGCCGCAGATCACGCTTGTGAACCTCATCGAGTCCGACTGGCGCCTAGTCTCTCCTGGCGGTCTCCAGGCTCTTGCTAGAGCGGCTATGGACGAAAGCGCAAGAGAATCATCATCAACCACGGATGCGAGGATGGCGTGCCTCCGGTTCCAGACCCTGGAGGAGTACTGCTCTCGCGTCGGAGAGGACCAGGTTCGCCTCGAGCTTGGGCCCCGCCTTTCACGCACAATGGGGCTGTAGGTGAGTGCTGGGTGTGGGATGCTGGCTGACTGCAGGTTGCTGGGCGCACTGGCGTGTGTACAAGAGCCGGGTTGCCGGAGAAGCCTCGCCGACCGGGGGTTGCCTTCGAGAAACCTGTGGCAGACGTGGAGATGACCCTGATGTAGATAGAAGCCGAACATGGCACGTTAACTTTTGTAGAGATCCCAGCGTGAGATGACAGACATGACTCGTGTAACTGCGAATGCGAGGCAGGACAAACGCGGCACAGCGCCTCCCGGACGCCGACATGCTCCACACCCCAGAAGAGTATTCGAGCTCAAGAGCGAGCAAGTCGGGCTCGAGCTCGGAGTTAGCATCTGCAGGCAGATTGGGATCTCGGCGAGCTCGAGTCTCTCAGATGAGCGCCGCTGACTGCAGCAAGCGTCTTGAGCATTTCATGGGGTTTCAGGAGCACCAGGAACACACAGACGTGCTCGTCGAAGGAGGGACGATCATCGGCTGCCAACTGCCAGCTGGCGTGTCGGAATCGCAGGGTTGAGAGCATCGGTAGCGTGGGCGACCTAGGCGGGGGGTTACGTTTCGTGACTGTCGCGCGTCGCGGACCACCGGCACTTGGAGTCGCGGGCGATCGCCAGATCGCCAGCTCACTGGGCGCCAGACACACGTCACTTCGCACCTGCTTCCTCGTTGCGCCCTCACCTTCCTCCCTCGACACGTTATACACTCATCCTTTTCTCTTCACTCTTCACTCTTCTCTCTTCACTCTTCACTCCTCTCCTCTCGTCGCTCTTCTTCTTTCTCAGCTGCTCAGCATACCACCCTCGTCCTCCACCACTCCCCTACACAACCCCGTTCACCTCCGCGCCTGCCGTTCGGTACGTTCGCTGCCCCGTCCTTCCCTTTCTTACCCCAGCACCAGCCACCATGTCTGCCTTCGACGGCGACCCGCCAACACCCCTCTCCGAACCTTCCCCCATCCCGGCTCGTCGCACGACGCTCGACCACACGTCATACCCTCCTATCCTCGACCTTATCGTCGCCCACTGCGAGTACACGGCGCTCCTCGGCCTTCGAGCCACAGACAAGCACTGGCGGCTTCGGATTGATCGCATGCTGGTACGCCACCTTCGGCTCTCCCTCTCAGGCCATTTTGGGGCTGCAGCCCGCAAGGTAGAAGCGCTGCTCCCCGTTCCCGGCGGCCAGGCCCTCCGCCATCGTCTTCCCTTCCTGACGCCACCGCCCGACAAGGATCTTCCAGCCCCGGCCATCTGGTCCGACCTGGGCTCCCACGTCAAGGTCCTGGACCTGCATCTCCGTTACTCCTCCCAGCTGTTGACCTTTTCGTCGGTTCTGGAGCGCCTTTCCGCCGTCTCGACCATTCGGAACCACGATTTCTATAGGACACGGCGCCCCGAGGACAACCACTTTGAACATCTACCTCGCTGCGACGTCTACGTTTCTTCCGACGACTTTCCTCCCTTCCAGCTCGGGCATCCAGTCTGCGTTGGTGGACGAATCGTGTTCACACACCCTTTCTCGGTCTTTGACTGGAAGCTCCTGGGATGCGTGAGCGACCTCGAGATCGTCTTCATCTTCCCGTATCGTCACAACTACCCCGTCTTCATTCCGGACGAGGAGGCCCAGGACAGTGTCATGGGGTTTTCCAAGCGCCTCGGAAGGGCCATCGCAGGCATCTCCAAAGACCCCAGGCCCCAGATCACGCTTGCCAACCTCTCGTCTTGGTCCCCGGAAGGCCATGTCGGTGTCCAGCGCCTCGTCCAGCTCGCCTTCACAATGGACGGCAGCGACTCCGTAACAACAACGGACGAGAAGATGGCGTGCCTCCGGTTCCAGACCCTGGAAGAGTACTGCTCTCGCGTCGGCGAGGACCAGGTTCGACTCGAACTTGGGCCTGAGCTCACTCGCCGGCTCCGGTTGTAGGTAAGGCTCCGGGTGGGATATTGCTCACTGCAGGCAGTCTGAATCGCTCGCGGGTGCACAAGAGGCCTCGCATGTAAATACAAGCCCGAATCGACACGTTCATGTCCGTACATGCGCAGAGAAGGAGGTTAAAGATGGCAACCAAACAGGGGGGTATCATAGCGGTCATGTACAATTTGGTCAGGTCTTGGGGGATGGTGGCAGGCATGAGGGCGTTGCGAGGCAGGACGAGCGGGCGCAGTGCCCCGAAGGAGCCAAGGGACGCCGACGCCGCTGGGCTTGCTCAGCCGACGCCTCCTGTAAGCATCGGCGGGGTTAATCGATATTGCACAGCGGAAACCCAGTATATTGTTACATTTCTCCCGGCGCCAGACCACTCACCCGGCTTGATGCGGAAGATACAGACGTCCAATCTACGTAGCGGAGATCTCGGTAGCAGAGAAAGCCCCAAGAATCCAGACCACAGTCGCCGCCACCTGCGCGCCCCCCACGTCCTTGGACAGCACGCCGCCGCCTCCGTCGGCGAGCTCGATCACGCGCCCGCGGGCTAACACCGCGTCCAGCGCCTCGGTGGACAGCACCAGAGGGGGTACCGGGAGGCGGAAGCCGCCTGGGGTGAGGAGCTCGACGAAGCCCACGTGGGGGCTGACGACGATGCGGTCGAACAGGAGGGGGTCTGCGAGGTCGCGGAGGGTGGTGCACGTCGCCCGCCACACGACCAGCGCTGCTGGGGGCGAGAAGGTGACGATGGCCTCGATGATGTGCGGGAAGGCGGGGTATTCGAGCATGGCGGGGAGCAATGGGCAGTAGCTTGGTGGAGGGAGAGGCTGGCGGAAGAATGGCGCGTTGCTGAAGGAGAGTCGCGGCGTCGCGCCGGGTGGAGGACGCCAGGTCCGGCAACAACACGGCACGCGCTACCGTGCTGAGCGGGACTCCTGTTCCTGCGCTAACGAATGACCGTCGTCCGTGGCAAGGGCGCCGAGTGGCCGAACGAACGTGGGCAGGCGCAGGTGGGCCCGACCGGAATCTGCTGTCAGCTTAACCTCGTCCACCACAGCTCACCAGAAGCACTGAGATACGGGGGAGCTCTCGATCTCAAGGAGCGGGGAGGACGGGGCGGAGCGAGGAAGGGGAACGTCTGGAACGCCTTCGGGTTGACGGCGGACGTTGCGCCCTTGTTCCGCCTCACACTCTGGAGTCCGAGCCCGCTCACCGACCGATAGCCGCGGAGTGGTGAGCCGCTTGCTGCATGTCAGCTGTAAGACAATGTCGTTCAGCTCACGAAAGACAGACGTCTCAGCAGCGACCTGCGAGCCCAGTATCTGCGAGGTCAGCTGATCATCATACAGTGGGCAGCTGGCTGTAGGCATACCTGGTGGCAAGAGGAGCAGATTCAAAGGTCCGGGCACGGGGCGAGGAGCGAGGAAGGTGGCCGAGGGGAGGCCTAGGTTGGCCGTTACTGGGCTACTGCGCCTGTGTGCGCTATGTCGAGCGTACTGGGCGGGAGGACGGCGAGGACGAGGGCTGGGACGCTGTTGGGGCGTGGACGCTGTTGATGCGCCGGTGGCTCGCTGTGGGCAACCGGGTGGGGCAGTGGCCGACTGCCTGTCAGTTGCACATCCGATGCTCTCAACTGTACCTGTAGACGCTACTGTGCCGGAGAAGTTGCGGACCCGGGAGCGCAGGAGGGGGATGACGGAGTGAAGAGTGAGAAAGACAGTGGTGGAGGTGGTGGGGGAAGGTGTGCTGGAAAGGACGGTGTGTCCGTCGTTAGGTGAGTGGACCGCCCAGATCTGGGCGCAGCGCAGATCACTTCGCGATCGTCGCTCCGCACAACGCGGGGCAGCATGCAGCAGCGCCGGCCCGGCATTCCGCACGCCCAGCACCAGTGCAGCGCGTGCTTAAGCATAGCAGCTTACCAGCTTACCAGTTTACTGGGCGCACCGCCTCGGGACACGTCGCCATGACGCGACGCGGCGTGCCTGCCCCTGCCGGCGCGTCCGTATCTCGGTGTCATGGCTCCGGGCATGTCGGCGTCATGTCCGCGCATCTCGGGGTCATGTTATCTCGGGGTCATGTTGGGATCGGCGTCTGGTAGTGATGTAGATGGGTTGACGGGGATGGACGAGGTGGTGACAGTAAAGGGGTTGATGGCGCCAAGAGTGATGGCGCAGGTAGGTGGAATGTGGCGGAGCATGTGATGCCAAGCCTCGGGGGCGACTGCGGATCAAGAGGATAACGTGTGGATGTGTGCCGACTGGTGTGTACCCCTCTCGGACCTCTGCTTCGGGATCGGGACGCCTGGGATCTGGGAGCGACAAGGCGCAGCGTGCCGTACGTGCCGTACGTGCCGTACGAAGGAGGGCGGGAAGGCGGAACGGCTCGGAATGGACGTGGGTTGAAACCGCGGGATGTCGAGAGTCGCACTGCTCGCCATCACTACCCGCCCAAAGACAATCGCCAGACAACAAGCACAAACACAAACTACCGACTGCATTCAATGGATGTAATTAACGTTACGAGTCGTATGCGTGTATAAAACGCGAAAGAAGTCTAGGGTGGGGGGAGCAGCCGGGAAACTGTCCGATGCTACATTGTACGCGCGCTTAGAAGAGGAGAGCGGCACCGGCGGCCATGGCGACGGCGACACCAGCGGGGGCGGCGTTGACGAACGCACCGCTGGTGGGGCTAGCGGCGGGGGTCGAAGCGCCGGGGGGAGTGGCCGAGACACTCGTGGCGCCCGCGATGCCGCTCGAGAGGCCCGAGACGCCGGAGCTGATGCCCGACTGGATACCCGAGACGCCGGCGCTGACGCCCGAGGCACCAGCCGACGCGACCGAGTTGGCGCCCGAGGCGCCAGCCGAAGCAGCGGAGCCGGCAGCACCAGTGGCAGAGCCGGCGGCGCCCGAAGCGCCAGCGGCAGCGCCGGTGGCACCAGCACCCGAAGCACCAGCACCGGTAGCGCCAGCGCCAGTGGCATCAGCACCGGTGGCACCAGCGCCCGAGGCGTCAGCACCGTCGGCACCAGCACCGGCGGCACCAGCACCAGCGCCGGCGGCACCAGCACCAGTGGCGTCGGCACCGGCAGCGGAACCGTTGGCGCCCTCACCGCCCTCACCGGCGGCACCCGAAGGGTTGGCGGCGCCGTCAGCGCCCTGGCCGGCGGCACCCGAAGCACCAGCGTCGGCGCCGTCCTGGCCGTCCTGGCCGTTGTTGCCCGCGGCGTTGTCACCGCCGTTGTTCTGGGGAGGGGTGTCGGTGGTGTTGCCGTGAGGGGCCCACGACGACTGCCAGCCGCCCGAGCCCTCACCGCACTTCTCGTCGGCGACGGCGACGATCTCCTCCCAGTGGTCACCCTGGATGTCAGCGATTGCTCGGTAGGCGAGGGAAGGTGGTAGATGGATGAATTGGTACACGTGAGACTATGCAAGTGAGACCGATTGCTCCTTGGGGCAAAACATCGCACTTGAATGCAAACACGCGTCCACGCGTGTGGGAGGATGCAAGGGTGTATGAGTTGCAGGGCGAGGCAGATGTTCTATGGGGGGAAGGTAGAAAAACGCGTACTCACGTCCGAGCAGTTCCAGATGCAGTTGTAGATCTCACCGCAGCCCTGCGACTCGCACGACGAGAGACAGTCGGACTGGCGCTTGGTGAGCTTCGAGTTCTGGAGTCAGTACTGGATCGCGGGGGACCTGAGCCTGGCGAGGGAAGGTGACCGTGCGAGGAGGTGCACGGGCTGGGCTCGCGAGGGTGGGTAACGTACCGAGGGGAGGGCCGCGATGGCGGGGAGGAGGGCAAGGAGGTAGGCGGTCTTCATTGTGATGAGGGTGTTGTAGGTTGGTGGGGACGAGGGTGTGTGTGGTCAAGAGGAAGAGTGAGGAGGGAAAAGAGTTGAATGGTGAAGGTGGGAGTTTTATGGGAAGAGGGAAGCGTGGGAGGGGGGGAAGGTGGGTGGGGTGGGGTGGTGGTGGGTGGTTGCTGTGGAGACGGCGGGGGGCGAGGGAGAGATGGGAGAGATGGGATTGCGGATCGCAGCGGCTTGGCGCAGCGTTATCCTGGTACGTCAGGTGCCAAGGGATCCCTAGGGCATCCAAGGGCAGAGCTAGCAAAGAGGTCCAAGAGGGAAGGTACCAGAATGAGTTGCCAGTCCATACGATGACACTTGAGTGGTGTTGGTACAAGCCCTCGGCTGCTGCAGCTCTCGCGCCTCGGGACTGTAGGCTCTATCACTCAATCTTACTTCAATCGACCCTACCCTCGTGCCCACGAGCAAGGTCGGTCAGCGGCAAGCGGCAGTGGCAGAGGCGTACGGGCTACGGTCTAGGCATGTAACGCGCGTGCTCGCAACTGAATCAGACGCAGAGGCAGGCATGCGGCAGGGTTTCAGGTTGTTCAAATGGTCATGACATGTCGATACGTCAGGATGCAGGATGGGGTCCTGGAAGATCCGGGGTGCGTGCCGGGCGCCGCAGAGTCGCAGGTCAGCAGCAGAGGGATGGGTAGGGTGGAGAAAGAGAGAGGCACTCGGCACGGCTCGAGTCGACGTTCAGTTCAGAGGATGAGAATGATCGGGCCGACTGCTTCCAAGTCTGGATGTGCGGGGTGTGACGTTTTGACACAGTCCCTGCAATATCTTGCCTCTGGCGTCCCTGAGTTCTATTACCCCTTCCGTACGATGCCTTTGGTCCCTCCTCCATGTCTCAGGGTCTTGCAACATGGTTCCGATTCCCAAGCCGGTGACCCGCATCAGCCAAGGCTCCGGCGACTATCCGTTTGGGCGCGTTGGCATGCCAAGCCAGACGCGAGTGACTTTTTCAGAGCGCTAGTTTCGACGCGAAACGTGCGAGCGCCGTCCGTGGTTGCGTCGGTTGGGAACACTCGTTTGTATGCACACAAACGGTGACTGACATGGAGGCATGTCGAAGGGTGCACAGACGCGCGCCCCGCGTCCGCATGTCCGCCCCGCCGATCCCCGCAGCGAGAAGCGAAATGAAAACGAGGGGATCGGTTGTCCCTGCGGGGACAAAGATAGCCTACTGCGCCCTCGCCCCTCGCGAATCCTGCTCTTAATAAATCGCGCACTACGCGCCAATCTCGAGCTCGCAGCTGCATCTCGCACCCTCTGCATCCTGTTCAGGTCACGACGCGTCGCTCGAATTGCCCTACGCCCTCAATCTCGCGTCGCGGGCACCCGGTCACCCGGAGCGCGTCGCGTCTCCTCTCGTCGCAAGTTAATCTTGCCTCCTGCTCCCGCGTTCCTCGTATCTGGCCAACGTCGTCCTCTGCATGGCGCACAGCTGTGCGTTCCTCAGCTGCGTTCCTCAGCTGTGTGTTTGGTTCTAAGCTTCCGCCGGGCCGAGCGATGTGGATCGCGTGAGGACAATTTGCAGATCGCGCCAGAGAAGGTCCATCGTAAACATGTAAACAACAAACAGCTCACATGTATGTAGCACATGATCTATGCCGAGCCAATTCGGCGGATCGGCGTGCAGCCGTTCCATCACACACACCAGGTCCGAGCGAAGCAACACCCCTCGCCGACGGAACAAGTCGAGGCGTATGCACTCGTCGACGCGTCGAGCTGCGACGCGTCGTGACATTGCCTCTTCACACCCCGTTTCAACCGGCCCAGCGGCGTTACCCCCGTACCGATAGGAGATCGCTCGTCCACTCTCGGCGCTCTATTCTCGCTGCCAATTGCCAAGCTGCCAAGCTGCCAAGGAGCTGGGTGAGCACATGTGCACGGGCCGCCGCGGCAGAACTGCTCCAGCCCAAGACATGCAAGACAGGTCCTGGCGGAGGATCGTCGGACGAGCGCGCCCTTGTGCCCTGGCCAGGGAGGGCGGAGTTGGAGCGTGCCTGCCCACCCTCTGTTTCTGATGAGGCTGGCACGCACGTGGTCGCGTGGGATCAGCCACGGCTGCGCGAGCGTGGGAGAATGCCGGTCGTGGCAGGTAGAGAAGATGTTCGAGGCGGGCCGCGGCGGAAGCGGCTCGCAGGGGTGGAAGCATCCGAAAGGTCGCCCAGTTACGCCCTGGCCCGCCACATGCCGCTTGGTTGTCTCGTCAGCTGGCAGCTGGCAGAGCACGGGTCGGAGGGCCCGGAACATGTGCCTCGTGCACCGCCCCTCACGTCATTGTCGTCATGACCCGGAAAATGCCCGATCGGCCTCGTGCCCATGATCTCATCGAGCTGATACCAAGAAATGTTCGTGAACATTCAATCCGGCCTGGCTTCGATGCGGCGACTGCCTGCGGGCCTGCGGGTCTGGTAGCTGCGGCATGCTGGGGGGTGGGGAGCAGCTGATGCTATGGTGCTCCACCGTGGCGACAGAGTACGTGGGAGAAGCGACTCCGGTGAGCGGGTTCGACTTCTGGGAGCAGGTGCGACTTCGGGAGCTCGTTGGCGCCGGTGGGGATTGGCATGCGATGTGCGCGAGGCTGCAGATTTACAGAGGTGCTGATGGTCGACTGGTCATGTCACGCTGCAAGGTGGTTGCGCCAGGTGTTGCGAGCGGACTCGAGCGAAGCGATGCCGGACGCTTCTGCCCTGCTGCCGAGTTGGTGATCGTAGGGCCGCATCGGTGACTGCCCGAGCTGGCCGAGCTGCGGGTTCGCAGTATGGATCTTGTAATCCGGCGGCCGGCGAGAAGAACCGTGCGCAGCTGCGTGACGTGCGCCCAGAAGTGCTGGGCGCACCGTCCGCCGTAATTCGGGGTGATGGCGGATCGGGATAGCGTGGTGGCGTCGCTGATCCGTTATCTGGCGATCCCCGATCGATCACTTCCGATCTCGGGCGCAACCATAGCGGCAAGCGGCAAAGCGGTGCGGGTCGGCCCCAGATTCCGGCTGCGCGCCGCATCTTGGCCGCCGCTGAGCATGTGAGCGGTGAGCAGGGTGAGTGGCAAAGTTGCATCGGAGCGTTGGCGGCGGCTCGTGCTGGCTCAATGCAAGCGATGCATATGTCTATGATCCGCTCTATCGCGGTGGATTAGGAGGATTAGGAGATGCCTACCCTACTGCGCTACTGCGTCTTCTTCTCGCCCACGACCTCCTTGAGGTCGGGCAGCGCCTCCGCCTTCTCCTTCTCCTCGAGGGCGCGTCTGGCCTCGCGGCGCTCGCGGCCGCGCGTGACCATCTCGGCAGGCTCGAGGTCGGCAAACAGCGCCTTGCACGCCGTCTCGATGATCGCGCACCCGGCAAAGTCGCCGACCATGACGGCCGTGAGCACGAGGCGGAAGCTCCACTTCATGTCGACGAGCTGGAGCCAGCTGTTGAACTCGGGGAGGAGGTCGAGCGCGCCCGAGTAGGCGACGCACGAGGCGCCCAGGAGACCGAGGTACAGCGGGCGGTTCTCCTTGATGCCCTCGCGGAAGGGGCGGCCCTGGAAGTTGAGGACGAACGTCGAGACCTGCTGGCTGAGGCCGAGGAGGTAGATGGCCGTGTTGAGGAGCGAGGGCTCAAACTTCTTGTCCAGGTCAATCTCGCCGACGTCCTCGAGCGAGCGCGAGAGCGCAGTAATGTACAGGAGCGCGGCGCAGTGCACGGCGAACTGGAGGAGGACGGAGAGGAGGACGTAGAAGTTGAAGATGTTGCCGAGGGGGCGCTCGCGCGAGAGCTTGTCAACAGGCTTGGCGCGCGAGATACACAGGAAGCACACGGACATGAGCATGCCCGTGATGGTAACCTGGTAGTCGCCGAACTTGATGCCGTCGAGGTACTGCACAGAGAGCGAGTAGGCCGTGATGAGGCAGTTGAGCGCGAGGATCTTGTACATCTGGATCGTGGCGACGAGGGTGCAGCGGCCCTGGCGGATAATGTTGGAGATAGCCGCAACGTTGGACAGCTTGGAGGTGAAGGGGGCAGCGCACGAGGCGTCACCCAGCTTGATCTGAGGGACCTCCTGCCCGTCGTCCATGTCGGCCAGCTTGGAGGTGATGGTGGTGAGGTCAAACTTCTCCATGGGGTTCTGGCGCTTGGCAGCGGTGTGGTCGGCGGCAACCTTCTCCTGGGTGGCAACGAGCTCGGGGTAGAGCTCGCGGAGAGCGGGCGGGACGGGAGGCGGGGGCTGGTTGAAGCGGGCCGAGATCTTGCACTGCTGCTCGTACACCTTCTTGAGGCGCTCGTTGCGCTGGTGGTCGCCAATCTTCTTGAGGTCGTCCTCGGTACCGTCGAGGAGAGCCACGCCAATGTGGGCCTGCTTGAGCGCACCGACGTCGTTGGTGCCATCACCAGCCATCAGGGTCGTGAAGCCGAGGTCACGCAGAGTCGAGACAATGTACTCCTTCTGCGAGGGCGAGACACGCGCGTACACCCA
>JAMALN010000634.1:0-22846 GCA_023630115.1 Cutaneotrichosporon sp. PK4640 | reverse complement strand
GCGGTGCTCCACTCGAACCACTACGTCGAGGAGCACCCCGAGGTCAAGCTCGGCGCGGCGTTCCTGCACGACTCGCCGAACCGCCTCGCGCGCATCGAGCAGCTCGTGCGCGCCGACGAGGGGCCCGTCACGTCGGGCGCCGTGACCGCTTGGCTGTGCGACGAGGACAACTTCCCCGGGTCGATCTGCCGCGACAAGGCCAGCGCGGGCGACTCGGAGACGCTGTTCAGCATCATCATGGACCTTGAGAAGGCCACGGCGCGGATCAAGGTCGGCAAGACGAATGGCGACGGTGAGGTGTTCACGCTCGCTCCGGGTGCTTAGGTTGTATGCTCTATGTGATATTTGTCCGTGCTGCGCAACACGCGACTGACCTTCCTCGCTGAATCCGGGTTCGCCCCAGATACAGCCACCGCTCTCACTATCACCCATCACTCTCGTTTGTCTTCAACTCCAGCATGGCTGAGCTCGGCACGATCTTCCTGTCGGCTCTCACGACCCTTCGCCACGCTCTCCCATCCACCGACTACTCTCTCGAGTCGCTCATCCACCCCGCCCTCCTCCTCCTCTGCACCTTGGGCGTCCTCAGCGCCTCGGTGCGCAACGCCTTCTTCCGCGCCCACGGCCCGATTGCCCGGCACCAGCGCATCAACATAGCCGCTGCAAGCTGCGTCACCAGCCTAATCCTTTGCATCCTCCTAAGCCTCCGACGCCATCCACTCGCGTACGTCGGCCTCGCTGCCCCACTGCCCCCCTCGCTGGAGGAGAGGGTGCTCGTCGGCGCCTTCCTCACTCCCTTCGTCCGCCTCGAGGCGGCCCTTCGTCCCCTGGCGAGCGCGCTCGACGCCGCTCTCCCTCGCCCGCCCCATGCACCCCGCTCTGGGGCGACGTACGCCGGCTCTCTGTGGGCGTGGTGGCGCCCAGCCCGGGTGGCCGCCCGGCATCTCGCCATCTGCGCCGCAGCACTCGCCCACGACTTTGCCTTCGGAACAGCCCTGTTAGTCCTCCCCAGAATACGCTGATACAGCTTCGACGCCGCCATGACGCAAGCCTCCCGTGCCGTTGCCATCGCGTGCGGCGCGCATGTGGGCGACGAGTTCTTCGAGGGCATCCACCTTGCATTCGGCGCGGTCGTAGCCATCGAGTCACGCCTCCCGCCCGAGTCGGTGCTCGACCTCGCCAAGCTCGTCGCCCTCGCCGTAGAGCTGGGCCCGGTGCCTGCCGTTTCGATCGGGGCCGCGCCGGGCCTCAACCTCACCATACAGACCGAGAGCCCCGAGGAGGGGTAGCAAAGCGGTAGGCCGACCCGGAATGTTAGAGTGTACATGTACTGTAGCACAGGCTATCTCGCTGACATCACCCGTGCCGACGCTCCAAGCCGACGGGATCTTGCTCCAAGCGGCGCTTGACATGGTCTCTCTGCTGGTGACTCAAGCCGAAGCGCCGGTATGCATAACCCAGGCGCGTCTCGCCATGCAGACCTGTTGCCCCGCACCACTAAGTGGTGCCCACTTCGGCCCCGCGCGAACATCCCCGTCGGCGATCGCCGCGCGCTTGCGATCAGCGCTTGGGCGTCCCGTACATCCGCCGCGGCTGTCATTCCGCACCCCCACCCAGACGTGTCCTTAAGGGGACCGATCTCCCTCCTCTCCATTGCCCATCTCTCCATCTCACCTCTACTCACAATGAAGACGCTCCTCGTCCGCCCCCCCTCCTCCCGCATGGCTGAGGGCCAGATCACGCACATCGCCAAGCCCACCGCCGTCTCCCACTCCGCCGCGCTCACCCAGTGGGCGGCGTACGTCGACATCTACCGCCAGGCGGGGTGGAAGATCGTCGAGGTGCCCGTCGCGGACGACTGCCCGGACTGCGTGTTCATCGAGGACACGGTGGTCATGTTCGGCAACACGGCGGTCATCACCGCGCCGGGGACGCCGAGCCGGGCGCCCGAGCCGGCCGCCGTCGAAAAGGCGATCCGCGAGCAGCTGCCGGAGATCAAGGTCGCCAAGATCGAGGGCGAGGGGACGCTGGACGGCGGCGACGTGCTCAAGGTCGGCAAGGATGTCTATGTCGGCCTTGGGGGGCGCACGAAAGGCGAGGGCATCCGCCAGCTGCGCAGGATCGTGCATGCCGAGGGGTACACGCTGCATGCGGTGCCGGTGACCAAGGCGCTTCACCTGAGTGAGTCTGGGTGGGCGAGTGGGTGGGTGGAGAGGTGGGGGGCGGGGTTGTGGGGCACTGTGGCGTGGGGGCGATGGAGGAGGGAGAAGCAGTGAGATCCGACCCGCTGACACCCAGAGTCGGCCGTCACCGCCCTCCCCGACGGCACCGTCATCGGCTGGCTCCCGATCGTCGACAACCCGAACATCTTCCCCCGCTTCATGCCCATCCCCGAGGAGCACGGTGTTGCCGTCGTCGTCCTCTCGGACGAGCACGTCCTCATGTCCAGCGACGCGCCAGAGACCACCAAGCTCCTCCAGCGCATGGGGTACACGGTCACCACGGCCTCCATCTCCGAGTTCGAGGCGCTCGAGGGCTGCGTCACCTGCCTGTCGGTGCGTGTGCGCTAGAATAGACCGTAGAGCTGGATACTACTCATACATACTTCTCTCGTCGAGACAAACTGATCGACATTCATGGCAGCTGGGCTGCATGGACTGCTTGGGTGCAACTGATCAACTGAATCTGGGCGCATCTCAGTTGAGAGGGGTCCAGCCCCGTGGCACCCGAAATCACCCCCTTTCCCATCGCTCTCGCCGCCCAACTTAAGCCGTGCACTCCTTCCCCATCTTCGTCCAGGCAGACGGTGGGTTGAATGGATTGACATGCTGGCGCGCACCATCGCGCAGCTGAGTCGTCTCCGAGTCACTGACGTGCCGACCAACGGATGTTGGGGCTCCTTCCACCTCCAGGGCGGAGAGGTGGCTTGGTCAGTCCAGAGGTCAGAGATAGAGGCGCTTGATACAATACTATTCATGTCTACTGCAGTCTAAGATCTATTCCTCTGCTACAGAGGCAAATCGTCCACGACAGAGCCATACAGGGGGTCGTGCCTGCGCGGGTCGCGCAGCCGCTTCGTCTCCGAGTCGCTGAACGCCTTCGTACCGCTAAAGTACCTCGCGTACGAACTCGTTTCGAAGCGGGCGCTCCGCTTCCTGCTTCCTGCGCTGAAGACCTCATCGACTAAGGTGACAGAGCCCTTGCGGGCGAGGCGGGGCGTGTGCCTCCTCCAGTGGGGGCGCAAGTAGTACCACGTAGGCAAGGAGAGCTCAAGGTGGGCCTGTGCGGTCGAGTCTGCATTGGCGAGGACAACGTCGATGTCCGGCCCCGAGGGGAGCTCGGGGATCTCACTGAGCTTGCTGGGAAGCACAAGGATGAGTTTCTTGACGCGCTTGAGCGTCGACGCGGGGATGTTCTCCAGGGGATGTCTGTCGACCACGACCAGGGTGCGCGGCCGCAGCGTGGCAATGCAAGTGCAGGGGCGCTTCGGGCCGATGAGACGCAGCGTCTCCAGGTGGGGGAGGTGCAGCCCCTCGCAGCCTGTGTGAGCAAACACGTCGAGGCTCGTCGTCATGCTCCCGTACTCCTTGAGAGCGGCGAGCTGACTGTGCCGGACTGGGATCTCTGCTGAGGGGAGGAGGTGCCCGGTCTTGGGGTTGAAAGGGAATCCAAGGGTTGCGGAGACTGCGAGCTCGCGCGTCGCGAGCGCCCCCCAGGCGCGGTTGACACGCTGTACCATGTGCAGCGACCGCTGGGGGAGATACTCGCGGATGGAGGAGACGAGCTCCGAGGGGAACGGGCCGAGACGGGCCATGGCGGAGGGCATCTTCTGAGCGGTACTGAGCGCGACGAACGGCACAAAAGGTGGGTGAGGGGTGAGGCAAGTGGATGCGTGGAGATGGGGAAGTGAGAGATGAAGCATGGATTCCAACGCCTTTAACCCCGTTTGTGTGTTGAACACATGCGCTAGCCAGAGCCAGACTCACTTCCGACTCAGTTGTGGCACCTGCGCGACTTTGTGCGGATTCGCGCCACCCGATCACATAGCCAAATGAACACAGTTACTGGTCAATGCCTATGGTGCGACTGATGTCATGCCCCCGCATGCTGGAAGGCGGCCATGCATCAACGCTGCAGACAGTGAACCACCCCCGGTTTACGCGTTCCATCTTGCGCAGGAGGCCGTGCCGGAGGTAGTAGAGGTTCCGCGTGGCCACCTCCCAGGGAAGGAGCCGAGGCCGGCCCGCTCGGGCGATGCAAGCACTGGCGAGCCCGGATGCACAGATTAGTGGTGAGGACCACAGCCTGGTGTGAGCTATGATCTGGCTGCGACTCACCATGGTGCATGGTGGATGCTGGTTATAGCTGGTGAGCTGATCCGCCCCATTCCGCGCCACACGATCCGCGCTTAGCCGCGGTTAATCTCCGCCTCCACCGCGGTTAACTGTTCCGCCCACCCAACACCTGCGATCCGCCGCCAGACAATCACCTGACATCTCAACATCTCTGTCACCGGCGGCTCGTCCATCCTCTCAAGCGCCACCTCCATGGACGACACCTCTCCGCGCAGCTCGCCCTCCCCCCGGGCGCACAACTCCTCCCCGCCCACCGAGGGCCGCACGCGCCCAAAGTTCCGCCGCTCAAAGGACGGATGCCTGACCTGCCGCCGCCGCCGCAAGCGCTGTGACCTCGAGCCAGGGCCGTCGTGCAAGACATGCCAGCGTCTCAAACTGGTGAGTCACCTCGCCATCGGATGCTGACTCCAGACGTGCCAGTGGCCAGATACCCCCGCCCGAGCAACACCCAGCACGCGCAGCATGCGTGGGACACCGCAGCCGCGCGGCCCACCACCAGATTCCCACCCCCAGTTCGATCCGCTCGGCCTGCTCGCGTCCGCGCTCGGCATGCATGAGACCCCTGCGCCCCCTGCGCCCGCCCCCGCTGCCCTGTCAAGCGGGGACATGTCCCAGCCCAGCGTGGGGAACGGCGTCGACCTGCTGCAGAGCTTCCCGTTCAACGACATCCTCGGCGGCTTCGAGATCGATGCGGTGAGTCTGCTGCCTGACCCAACTGACGTCAGGCGACACTACAGCTCTGGGCAGCGGACTGTCTCCAGCCACAGCCACAACCGGGAAGCGGTGGGCTCCCGGCGGGAACACTCGACATGAGCTGGTATGCCCCACGACACGACGAGGCCGCTCCCTCCGACCCCGCGCCAACCTCTGCACCCTCCACGACCTCCGAGACGGTGCTGAGCCCCACCACTCCCAGCGCCCGCAACGGCCCGCGCCACGCCGACCTCCTCCAGCACTTCCAGAGCACGCTGAGCCGCCTCGTGACGTGCTCGGGCGACTCGGGGGGCTTTTCGGCCTTCACCGACCTCGCGGACCGCAGCACGTCGCTCTACCTCTCCATCCTCGCGTGGGCCGGGCGGCACATGGCCAACATGGGCGCGGCGCGGTACGAGGCCATCAGCGAGCGGCTCGGCGCCGAGGCGGGCGTGATGGTGCTCGCGGAGCTCGAGAAGGTCGCGCAGCCCGGGTCGGCGGGCAAGATGGACGACGAGGACGCCATGACCGTGCTCGCGACCGCGCTCATGGTCATCCAGTTTAGGGTGAGTGACACGCTGGGCGCGCTGACACCAGATCTGCCGCGGCGACGTGTGGGGCTTCGACGTGTTGGTCGAGCGCGGGGGGATGCTGGCCTCGACCCTCTTCGAACGCGTGGATAGTGCGCACAACGTCCGCGCGGCACAGTTGTGAGTCGTCAAGGAGGGTGAGGAGTTCGGCGACACGTACATGTTGGGCGACACCTACATGTTGGGCGACACGTACATGTTGGGCGACACGTACATGTTGGGCGACACCTACATGTTGGGCGACACCTACATGTTGGGCGACACCTACATGTTGGGCGACACCTACATGTTGGGCGACACCTACATGTTGGGCGACACCTAACATGTTGGGAGCGAGCTACTTCTTGGTCGACAACCACATGTTGAGCGACAGCTACAGCTTAAGGGAGGGCTCCAAGTTGGCGGCGGAGTGGAGTTGGGGACGGGGTCGAGTTGGTGGCGGTGATGAGTTCAACGAGCGTGACGAGCTGAGCTTGCTGGTGGTCATCACTTTGGTACACGCCGCTGACACCAGCCTCGACAACCTGATCTACCACGACGTGCTCAGCTCGTTCGCGTACACGCGTGGCCCGATGGTGCCGTACGCGCTCATCTTAAAGCACACGCAGGGCCAGCTCTCGGCGCTGCACACCCTCACGGGCGTCAACCTCCCCGTCTTCTGCAAGATGTACCGCGTGATCAAGCTGATCCGTCAAAGACGCCAGTCCGAGGGTGACGGGCTCCTCGAGGTCCTCGGCTCGGCCGAGCAGCTCGAGGACGAGCTCGAGGCGGAGCGGCAGCGCGTCGAGACGCTTGTGCGCGGTACGTCTCCTCCCCACTTAAGCTGACAGCAGCGAAACCCCAACTCGGCGTGCACCGGTACTACCACGAGGCGTTCCGGACCGCGACGCTCGTGCAGATCCGCGGCTTCGTTTTGTGCGAGTCGCCGTGCTCCCTCAAGCTGCGCCTCCTCGTGCGGCAGGGCCTCACGCTCCTCGAGACCATGATCGAGCGGAACCTCGCGGGCGTGTGCTCCATCCACTGGGTGCTGTTCATCATCGGCGTCATGGCGCTCCCAGGCGGGGTGGGGGATAACGACCGCGAGCGCGTCGACAGGCTGTACGACGAGTACTCGTACGTCGTGATGTGGGAGGAGCTGACCGCAGGAAACGGATAGGCGGGTTCATGAACGTGCCCCGGTCGCGCACGCTCATGCACGAGGTGTGGGCGCGCAACCAGGAGGGGCGGGCGTTCGTCGACTGGCTCGACATCGTGAACGAGTACGACTGGGAGTTGTACTTTGTGTAGGGTTGTAAGAATGTCAGTTGTTGTATGCTCGACACTGGGCGCACGGTGGTGCTAGAGTCAGCGACGACACTGGGCTAACTAGAACTGCATCCGGAAGTATCCTTCTACACAGCGATGATGCTACTTGTCGAGAGAGGAGCGCCGGCTAGACTTCGGCGGGGAGATGCTGGAGACGGAGGCAGTCGACCGCCGGCGAAGTGCCGGAGAAAGAGCAGTTGAAACCGTGTTGCGCTCGGTGGGCAGGGGCGGGAGGCCGCACTGCTCGCTCTCCGGTGCGACCACAAAGTCGGTCAGCTCCTCGGCGAGCGGGGGCGTGGTGGAGATCGCAAGGCCAGTTGAGGCGGCGGTTGCGGAATCACTCGCGCCACTCGCAACCACCTCCGTGTTCATGGCCGTGGGTGCGTCTGCCGTGTTTGAAGCGCCCGAGGTGTCGGGCGTGTACAGCGCCGAAGGCGAACTCGTAGATGCAGCCGTTGCCGCCGGCGCCATGGTGTCGGTCGTGGCTGCAGAAGTGGAGGTGATCGCAGGAACGGTCGGGATGAGACCGGCCACGCGCTGAAGGCGAGCATCTTCCTTCTGGGCCTCGAGGAGGGCGTCTTGCGCCTTGGCAACGGCGGAATGAGCGGCAGTGGCGCAGCTTTCGGCCGAGGACTTGGCAGCGTTGAGCGCATCGTGGTCGTCGAGGTCTAGCGAGATGAGGTTGTCCGCCGCGATCATCGCTGAGTGTGCGGCTTGGGAGCAAGCAGTGGCACGCTGGGAGGCATCTTCGGCTGCTGCGGTGGCCGTGTCGAGCTGGTACCGCAGAGGCGGAGGGACGTGGTCCCACTTGCTGGCGAGTCGGTTTGCATCACGGGCGGCGAGTCGCGCTTGGGCAACGTCTTCGAGTGACATTTTGTACGACACGTATGCGGACGACGCCGTGAGGTCGCGAAGATGTTGCCACTTTGCGACTGCACGCCTCATGCCGCGGCTGAACACCGACTTGCCGAGGTGGGACACGGTGGCGATGTGAGCGCCGATTGAAGCATGCCACAGGTACATGTGCGCTGCGAAGTATGAGGCCCTGTGATTAGAAGGAGAATCGCTAACCCACTTACGCGCTCCACCACTTGCCCTCAATGCGCCCCGCCTGGGCCTCGAGCTGCACGTACGCGCTTGTGATGCCCAGCGCGACGGCCAATACACCACAGGCAAACCAGAAGGCAGGTCCCATGGCCGCACCCAAGGTCCGAAGAGCGCGCCAGATGTCACGACGGACGATCCTCATGAGGCGACGCCCGGGGAACGCGCGCCAGGAGAATTTCGCCAAGACCCAGGTGCCGAGGGACGCCCAGGTCGCGCCCAGCCACGCTCCGAGGCCGCCCCAAAAGGACGCCCACGCCGTTCCCAGCCACTTCCACCCACGCTCAACGGCCGGCACGAAGGACTCTTGCCAGACGTAGATCATCTCGTCCTCGTACCCGGGCGCATCGGGGTCCGCGTCGGGGTCGGAGAGGACGGGGTTGGCGTTCGCGGGGAGAGGAGGTCGAGGCTAAGAGGCGAAAGGAAGGTGTCAGTGACTGTCAACGCTTCACCCTCCACGCCACTCTTCCATCTCCCTCTCCTTTCACACGTGCCGTGGCTGCCGTCTCTAACCCCCCACCCCACCGAGCCACGCCACTCCACCTCTTTGGTAAAAGAGACTCACCATTGTTGGACTGTTGCTGTGTTGGAGAAGAAAGGAAGGAGGAGACAGCATGAGATCTCGGGGGTGGATACTAGACTGCGCACTGGCCCTCTATCTCCCCTGCCAGTGTTTGAGAATCATTCTCGAGCTAGTCGCATGGTCCCATGGTCTCGGCCAGGCCCTCGCCCCTCGGATCGGCTTGATCTGCTTTGCTCGTTGCTCTTGCCTCTGTGGCCTCTCCATGCTCTCCACAACAATGGCTAATAGTCGAAAGGTCTCGGCCCTATTGCTTGGAATATGTCGCTGAATTAGTGAATTAGCCATGGCGACCTAGCCATGTGCCATGTGCCACACCCGCGCCGCACGTCGCTGCACCGCCCCCATGGTCCCCAACGTCCGACTCACCTTTTCATCCATCTTTCATCCACCATCCACCATCCACCATCCACCATCCACCCCATCCACCATCCACTCCATCCACCGCCCACCACTCCCCCATCCCCCATCCCCCATCCCCCGTCCGCTTCCCATCCAAGACCTTAGAAACTCAACAGCTCGTTCCACTACGGACATGGTCGGCCATCATCCTCTTCCTGCCTTACGGCCCATACCCCCTCTAATCCCCATGCCCTCCTCGATTCCGCCCCCCGACTTCCTCTTTGGCCCACCGCCTGAAGATGTTGATCCCCCTCCGCCCACATGGCCGCAGTTCGCCTACTGGGGGCGCCCATGGCGCTTCATCCACGCCAAACCCCCGTCCCCGGGCTTCTTGAAGACCAGAACGCGCGCAACCCACCACTCTCTCCACCCTGTTGGACCCCCGGACTTGGTGTACGAGAAGTTGGAGTCATCCTTCTGGCCTTGCCTGCGCTCGCCCTTCTTCTTCACCGACTTCAACTGGAAGGATGGTGACCGGGTTCAGACCACCACTCGCCAGGACCTCATCACCGCTTGGCTTCAACTGCTTGACGCCTTACAGCTCCTCTACTGTGCCAAGATCGAGGTCGACGAGGCGGTTAAGGGTACCCTGGAAGACCTTCCCCAACATCAGCGGTCTGCGATGGAGGCCACACGCGATGAGGTCCTCTATGGTGCCGACCACGGGGTCGAGGTGCTGCTTGCGGCGGTCCAGAAAGTGGCAGGTGCGTTTCAGCCCGCAGAGGAGTGACAGCATCACTAACTCCAGTCTCCATGGGCACTGGCCTTTCGCTCCTTCGTCGCATGGAGGTGAAGCATATCCTCCCTCCGCCGTGGGACCACGAGTTGTGCATGTACCCCCAACACTTCGACCCAATCTTCGACGATTATGCCCCAGTGTTCTTCTACTCCGAACACTCGATCTCAAGCTACCCGTTTCGGGTGGCGAACGCCATCGTTGCGACCAAGCGGGCGGTGCACCAACACCCCAGGATCGAGGCCGCGTTCTTAAACTCCCGCCACTTCATTGAAAGCGTCGCCCCGGGACGTATCAACGGGTAAGCTGACCGCGGAAGAGCAAATTTGCTAACTCAAGACCATGGCCAACGCGGGGTCTAGTCGCACCCGACGTTCCACTTCCTGCGCTGCACGGCAGCCTTCTCCCGTATTCCTTCGTCGGGCGTCGCCTCATGGCCCCCTCCTTCTACGAGCAAGCCGACCTCTCTCATCGCCGCCTGACGCACGTGTCCGTAATTGCCTCGGACAAGAGCCCCTCCGGTGTGGAGGTACACCCACGCGCTCTCAAAGTCCTTCTTCAACCCAGCACGCCATGCGAGAAGGCGTCCAAGTCGCCAAACACGTCGCCCGAGGCCAACAGCAAGCGGCATGCCCCTGCTCCCCTCGCTCTTACCGCAAGCCTTCATTGTTCCTAACAGTATTGGTCTGCACTACATGTTCCGTATTCCGTACATGCTTCTCTAGCCGTTCTAGTTGCCGTACCTCATGATGAACTCGTTGCCGCCCACGCTCTTGCACACTCCGATGTATTGCGTAAGCGCAGTGAGTGCGGATGAGTGAGGCGGTTGTCATCACAAGCACCAGAGATCTGCATACTCGGGCCTAGGAACCTACAGCGTTCTCCCTCCTTCCAAGTTTCCAACCCTGATCAAGCTCGACGCTGTGGCTCAGCAAGTCCCGTCGTCAAGCACGCAAGCGTGAGGGAACGATGAGCGCATGGCCAAAGATGTGCGGATTAGCAGCAACTGGGTTCTGCAAGCGCCGGCCGCCGGAGCCACAGCGTCCGGGTGGGTTAGGGGCTCTCCCGGACTCCAGAGCCATAGACGAGCCGCACAGCTTTTGCGTCGCGCAAAGGTACAGTATGTAGAGCCAGCCAGCGGCCAGGGGGGAAGCGGCCACCTCGCCACCTTCATGCACCTTTATGCACACTGCTGCACCCTCACGGCCCCCACCCCCACATAAACACGCCTCTCGCGACTGATTTCTCTCCAGCTGCACAGCTGCATAGCCGATGTCCACCAGTAGCCCAGAACATTTTAGTCAATGGCCTGCGTAGCCCCAAATCCAGTCATCCTTTGGGATCTTCTGCACGACCCTCTGGATCTTCATCCTCTCATCCTGCATCCACCACATCTGCCACTGTCCAACTACAACCACTCGGAGGCCACACACAATGTTCACCAACGACAACATTCCCCAAGTCTCCCCTCACGACATCGTCCTCTCACCCCCGCCGGAGTACATTTACTGTCACCCTATCCCACCCATCAGCCTCGACACGTTCTGGCTCGACTTTTACAACTGGCCCACTATCATGGACTTTGCCCGATCCACTCGCCCCAAGAACACCTGTTCCCAAGTCCGCCACCGCCTTGAGCACCGGCCGAGGAGTTCTCGCCCACCCCTCCTCGTCTACGAGCGTTCATTTCGCCGCTTCAAGCGCGAGACCCTCCCCTCGTCCAATATTTACCTTACCCACTTCAACTGGCATGACGGGGTCATGGGGCGCACCACCACCCGCTCAGCCATGCTCGAGGCGTGCCGTCAACTGCTGGAGGCGCACGACATGCTGTTCAATGTCAAGGCGGACCTCGAAGAAACGGTCACGCAGTACCTCGAGTCCAGTGAAGCCACGCAGCACCCCTCCATCTCGGCCGACTACGAGCGCATCCTGGAAGACCCCAAGACAGGTTTAGCTACAGTGATTCTAGCAGTTGAGCAAGCAGCCGGTAAGTGGACCTGGAGAGCCTTCAAGCATGAAGCTGACCTAAGTCTCGACGGTCTCTACTTTCGCGCGGCTGCACCGCTTTGAGTGTTTAAACTCGCTTCCGACCGCCTGGGACAGCGGCCCGAGGAGGTACCCGCGCAACTTCGACCCCGTCTTCTCGCCATGTGAGCCGTTCGTTTACAGCGGTCAGTGGACGGTGAACGAGTACGCGTTCGCTATGGCGGAGGCCATTGCCAGCGGCGAGCGGCCAGTCAGACGCCATCCCCGCGTCACATCCGCGCTCGACACCGCCGGCGATTTCATGGACAAGATCTCGCCAGGACAGTGGAAGCAGGTGCGGGACAGGTACTACAACATGCCTCGCCAGCCGTGAGTTAGCGCATCCAAGGGCAAGTGCGCCGAGCTGACGCCAGCCGCTTTAAGGTCATCAAGCCCGGCTGGGGAGCGCAAGTCGTCCTGACCCTCAAGCGTGGCGGCTGCTTCCAGTGGAGCAGTGAGATGAGGCGCGAGGTCGATCCCGCTCGACAGCCGGCGGCCATTCGTCGCCACCTCACCATCACCTCTCCAGTGTACGTGGCAACCATCCACGCTCCGGACGCGGAGGGAGGGCTCAGAGTGCACCCGCTGGCGGCCAAGGCGCTTGGTCTTCCCGTGGAAGAGCACGGATCGTCCTTCCCGAGCCCCAAGAAGGGCGAGGGCAGCGTCGACTCCTCCGACCAGTTTGAGGACCTGCTGTCTCAAGATCCCCCACCTGACTACACCTCGGACTCTGACTCGTCCAAGTGGTCGTTCATGGAGTCCCGGGAGAACATCCAACTTCTCCAGCAGTGCAACCCTCAGCAGGGCAACCTGAGGAACCGTATGAGCTTCGGGCCGCATGGTCGGTAGTGGCGAGATGCAGTGCCAGTAGAGTACCTCCAGAGCTCCAGACTTGGGCTGTGGAGACTACGACAGGCACTGCCACTCGAGGTGCCGCACATTTGCATTGACGCTCTCTAAAAGTAGTACTGCATGCATATGTGCGGATACCTCTAGTCATGCTAGGCAGCCATAAGTTTCCGATCACCAAGCTGCCATGTACATGAGCCTTGCAATGTCTATGCTATTCAGCGTCTATGAACAGAGGAATCGAAGGCGGGGTGGCCTCGGGCATTGGAGCCAATGTTGATCTACATGGGCACGGGCTGGGGTGGAGCAGGGTGAAGGGGCAGACCCCAGAAGTGGCGGCACCACGCGCGCATGTACTCCTCTGCGGTGAATGCACCCTCGGGCTGGTTGCGGAGGATGCCCTTGAAGTAGCGGAGGAGGAAGAGGTGGAGGTGCGGAAAGAGCTGTGCGTTGACGAGCTCGAGCATCTCGATCCTCGGGTCGCCGATTCCGGCGCCGAGGCCCCACTCGACAGCGGATCCTAGCTGTTCCTGGCGGTACGAGGACCTGATGTCAGTTCGTGGGTGGTGAGGACGTACACATCGAACTGGCCAGTCCCGTAGCGCTGGGTGAGGATGGACGCCGGCCAGACGTTGAATAGCGCGTGCCCGATGCAGCGGGCGGGGCGGTACATCGACCACATCCCCGGCCTCTCGGCTGCCCACGGCGGCGTGGGGAGGATCGCGTCGAGGTTGTCGAGGACGGGGAGTGTCGCACGGGACAGTGCCTGGATGGCGCAGTCGAGGATGCACATCTTCGTCTTGGCGCCGAGCGTGTCGACGCGGCATCCGAACGGGGGCGTGAGGCCCGCCATGATGAAGGGGTAGATGAACATGAAGTGGACGATGAACAACACGAGGTGGATGACGAAGTGGAAGACGACGTTGACGACCCAGTCCTGCCTGACAAGGAGCTTGACGATGACCAGGAGCGCCTCGGTGTACCCCGCGACGTAGTTGCGTGTCGCGTGCGCATACCAGATGGAGGTCGAGATGAGAGTCCAGTACACTCCCGCGATGGTGAGGTACACCCGAGTGATGACCACACGTCGCGAGGTGGGGTAGCGGCGCATGGCGATGGGGATGAGCACGGCCAGCGTGACGGTAGCGCCGACGAGGAGAGTCGCGAGGATGTAGCCAAGGCGGACGCCCAAGAAGGGGATCTCGGTGCGGAGGAGGGCGAGGACGCCGTTGAGCGCATCGGCTGCGGTGCGGGAGAGCGAGGGAAAGGGCTCGGCGGGGCGGACTGGTCCAGTCTGGAACATGCTGATGCCCGCCACGAAAGTGCGACAAACCCACGCCAACACGCAGTAGATGGGGTACGCGAACACGAGTGTGGATGTGAACGCGTTGGCGAGCACCAGCTGTCCGAGGTAGGCTGTCACCGGCCACGCGCCGACGGCTGGAATGCCGACTTGCCATACCCACACAGCCACGTGAGGCACGACGATCGTACCCAGGTAGGCGAGGAGTGGGAAGAGGCAGACAAACGCGAGCTTGAGCGTGGGGACGAGCGAGCCGAGGATGGCGAAGAGCTTGAGCGCCCAGGGCGTGGAGGCGATGCGGTCCATGAGTACCGAGGGGGCGAGGTGTGCGGGGCCGAGAGAGTGTGCTGGTGTTGGGGCGATTTGCGCGAGGAGCGATCGCCGCGTCCACGTCAACTGCGCCAGCGTGCGCCCCGTCTGTGTCGTGGGTTCGGTGATGGTGGCGATGGGGCGGAGGGCGCTGGCAGCGAGCGATGCGAGGTGGGAGCGGACCACGGCCGTGCACGCGGCGACTGCATTCTTGAGGTCGGCGCCGTAGCAGTGCAGAGCGTACCCGAGGGCGTATGCCGTGGCCTTGCCGTCCTCCATCTCCAGCACCATCTTCCGCGCCGCCCGCAGGTCGGCGAGCATGGCTCGACCCTCATCGGTGGCCTCCATGGCCCGGCGGGTGGCCGCGACGAGATTGGCGAGGAAGCGCCGCGCTCGAGCAACCGCTGGAATCGCCAGTGCGAGGTCGTGAGGGTCGATGTCCAGCTCCTTGAGGATGGACGAGAGGCTCGGGATGAGGCACGAGTGGACAAAGTGGGAGAGGAGCTTGCCCACGACGCTGAACTTGAGGAGCTGGACGAAGATGAAGAAGCCGAACTTGAGGACCTGGAGGAGGGCCGAGAAGGGGAGCTCGAGGAGGGGCATGGTCGAGGTAGTGGAAGCGACGCGGGTGGCGTCGTGCGGGTCGGTCATGATGGTGGATAATGAGGAGGAGAGTTACGCTGGAGGGTTACGACTGGCTTTGGCCAGCTGGCCAGCCCCATATGTTCGCGCGATCGAGAACACAAATGATCGATGGGCAGTTTCATCGGCAGGCTGAGGGATGCGCGACAGCCCGCTCCCCTCTGAACCTCCCAGCTCCCAGACATCAGACAGGTTCTTCCCAGTCACTGAAGGGTTGGGCGGTGTTTGATAGAAGATGCACACGCATAACAACGCTCTGGTTGCGCTAGGGAGGTGGCATCAAGCTCTACACGCTGCATGTGGAGATATGATCAGCATGAGCAGACTCGTGTTGTTAACTGTTGTATGGTCTTGCCGATCAAGAGATGGTGGTGTGGTGTGCAGAGGGTTTTGCCTGAATTCATGATTTTGACGGAGTGGCATGGTGGCAGACATGACTGTCCAGTAACGGCCACCGCCGCGGCCAAGTTTTGATGCTGCACTGTGCTGGGCTAGAGCGATCTGCGCCCACACTCAGCGTGCTCATCGTACATAGTGGGAGAGAGTGGTGTGAGTGGCGTCGCATAACATTCTGATCATGGCGCGCGCGGACGAGTCACGAATCGCCATTGATGTCGACCTCAACGGGTGGAAGCTGGAGCAACTCACCTATGTCGCTTTAATCGTCAAGGTGCCCTTGGTGCCGAACGAGAAGATTCCCAACTTGCCCAACCCCGTGCGACCGTTTGCCGCCAAGGCGCAGAATGAGAAGACAAACGGGCTTCGGACTTTGGATGTCCGCAAGCGACATGCCCACTACTGACTTTGGTTCTTCCGCGGTAGATATGGTTCTCGAGATTGAGTTCGGCGCTTTGCTCAGCGCGTCGGATACAGCAGTCGTCAGCTGCCCTCCCCAACACGTCCAACTCGAAATGATCCATATTAATCCTAGTTGATGATGAGGTCCTCCTTGATGCGCACGCCCTCGTTAATGCCAGCCGACAGCGCACGCCCGCCGTCCACGACGAGCGTAGCGCCGTCCATGTACGAGCCCGCCCGCGAGCCGAGGAGCATGATGGGGCCGACGATCTCGTGCGGCATCCCCGGGCGGCCGACGACGCTGCGCGCGGCGGCCATCTGCGCGGGCTTGCCGATGTCGTACTTGTGCCCGCCCTCGGCGGCCGACACGCCCGTCATCTCGGACGGGAAGATGCCGGGGCAGATGGTGTTCACGCGGATCTTGGCGGGCGAGAGGCGGCCGGCGAGGAGGTTGGCCGTGTGCATCGTGCCGGCCTTGGAGGCGCCGTAGGACACCGAGCCGACCGCGCGCTGCAGGATGTGGCCCGCGATCGAGGCGATGACCACGACCGACTTGAGGTCCGACTTGAGGAGGAGGGGGATGAACGCCACGGTGGTGAAGTAGACGCCGTTGATGTTGACTGTGTGAGCTGGGCAGGGAAGGAGACTCACTCTGGTTGGTGTAGTTGAAGTCGTCGTCGTCGCACCCGTCCCAGAGCATCTTGGCGACAGCGTCGACTGTTGTCAGCTCAGACCCGACGTTGACGAGCTCGCGCAGACGGCTAAACCAGCTGACCAGCACCGGCGCGATGCAGCGGCCTGCCCACCGCGACTCACTGTTGTCGACGTCAAACGTGGGGTTGCGGTAGTTCTTCATGACTCCGGCGCAGTTGACGAGCACGTCCACCACGTCCGTGTGCTTGGCAATGTCCTCGTACAGCTTCTTGCACCCGGCCTTGGTCCCCACGTCGCCCTGCACGCTGGCGTCAGACATGTTGAGGGACAGCTCACGCAATGATGTCGCCGCCCTTGGCCGCCTGCGGCTTGATGAGCTTGACGGCGGCGTCGAGGACCTCGGCGCGGCGGCCGGAGATGAACACCTTGGCGCCGTTCATGGCGTACGCGTTCGCGACGGCTGCGGTTAGTGCTGCAGGGCGGGGCGCGGGGGCTCACCCTTGCCCAGGCCGGTGCCGCCGCCGGTGATCACGACGGTCTGGGGTTAGTCGTGGCGCGGGGGGAGGGGGGAAGGAAGGGAGGGAGGGACATAAGGACATGGGGTGTGGACATGTCCACTGGGATGTGGACATGTCCATTGCAGATGGACATGTTCAGTGGGTGGGCGAAACTCACGCGGCCAGCGACGGAGAAGAGGTCGTCGACGGCGAACGAGGCGGGGGGCGTGAACTGGGCGGCCATGGTGAGTGCTGGAGAGATGGGGTGGGAGAGAGCAAGAGAGAGAGAGAGATGCGCAAAGTCTTGAAGAGCGGAAGAGGGTGGTGGGAAGTGGATGCTGACACTGCTGGGGGTCGGTTTGTGACGGCATTGCACGGTCACCAGGGGGATGCCCGGGCCGGCCGGCATATCCTCTCGGGCCGGCTAAACCGGCTCCCTACCCGCGGCCGCGGACTCGCGTGGATTTGCTCCCGCGACGCGACGCGTCTGGCTTCACAACATTACAAGCTGGTACTCTCGACCTCCATCACCAAGCCATGAGCCTCACCGACCTCTTCAGCGCCGACTCGCCGCCGCCCGACTCGCCCCCCCGGCGGCGGGAGGCGCTCTTCCTCGACGCGGCGTCGACGCCGAGCCGCACCCCGCTCAAGCGGCGCTACAACGACTTCGACGACGAGCCGCTCTCGCCCAGCCTCGACATGGAGGACCTCGACTTCCACCGGGAGACGGAGCGGCGGCACGATGGGGAGGTGCACCTCCCCGACCCCGAGGTGGAGGGGATCGCGCCGCGCGCCATCGCCGAGCTGTTCGACGACCCGCTCGCCGCGCAGGACCCGCTCGCGCTCGGCGGCGCGACGGAGGAGGAGCCGAAGCGGCGCCGCGTCATGGCCAAGGTCGACGCCGAGCGCCTCCTCGCGCCCAAGGGCCTCCCGGCGCTCATGGCCGCCGCGCGCCGCTTCAAGGCCAAGGGCAAGGGGCACGAGGTGGGCCATACTGCTGGCTGAGAATACTAATGCGCAGACATCAGACCTGCGCCGCTTGATGGACACGTACCAGCTGTGGGCGCACGGCATGTTCCCCAAGGGCGAGTTTGCGTACACGATCGGGCGGGTGGAGAAGGTCGCGCGGACGGCGCGGATGGTCGTGAGTGCGCTTGAGGCCGAGCTGACGCAGAACGCGATCAAGGGGCTGCGCGACGAGTTCCACCCCACGCCGCGGTCGCCGAGCCCCGACCGCGAGGGATCACCAGAGCGTGGGGGGCAGGAGTCGCTCGACGCGTTCATCGAGCAGGATCCCGAGAGCTTGGGCGACGAGACGTTCCGGTATGCGCCGGGGGCCGAGACGCTCGCCGCGGACCGCAGACCGCTGTTCGCGCCCGGGCCGGACGACGACGACGAGGACGAGATTGCCGCGATGGCGGAGATGGAGACGGCCGAGACGGGGGAAAGGACGGCCGCCGAGACGCGGCGGGAGACGCGCGTCGACTTTGGCGACGAGCCGCCCGCGTTCGACGAGGAGGAGGAGTGGTAGGGTGCGGACTAGCCGTGTGTGTATGTATTGTTCACTCAACCGGACGCTGACATGGCACTGACTTCCGCCGCTCTCGTCACTATTATTGATGTGCATGCGCTACAGACCACTGACCGCCTACTGCCCCCGCCCCTTCTCGTCGGCGACGTCGCGCGCCTTCTCGGGCACCGGCACCGCGCCGAGCTCGGTGTCCGTCTCCGCCTCCTTCTCGGCCATGCGCTTCCGCCACCACGTCATGGCGGGCACCGAGTTGACGATCACGCCGGCCAGGATCGAGCAGATGCCGACCCACACCGCGGCCCACTTGAACGTGTTGTTGCCCTTCTCGATGAGCGCGGACGTGATGACCGGCCCGACGAGGGACGGCACGGCCAGCGCCGAGATGAGCATCCCGAAGCGCATGCCCGCCTCGTGTACGGGCGAGATGGTCGCCGTCGCGGCGGGCAGCAGGGCGAACCAGGACCCGGAGATCATGCCGTACGCGATGAGGCCGACAATCGCCGGCGCCGTGCCGACGATGGGGAGCCACAGCGCGAACAGGATGATGCCCGAGACCGGCCCGACCGCGCCGAACACCTTCCACACGCCGACAATGTCCGCGAACCACCCGAGGATGCAGCGGCCGACCAGACTACCTCCCAGCGCCATCGCCACCGCGTAGTCCGAGATGTGCTTGGGCACGTTGTTGCTGTCCATGTAGTAGATGGCGGTGAAGTAGGGCGCGAGGACGTTCATGCCGAACAGCGCCGCCCCGGCGACGTGCACGACGTACCGCCTGTCGCGCCACGGCGCCTTCATCGTGCTCCACTTGGGCGGGGCGCGCGGCGGCAGCCGCGTCTTCATCCACCAGATGCCCGGGCACATGAGGACAAAGTTGAGCGCGCCGACGAAGAGCATCGTGTTGCGGTACCCGATCTGCTTGAACAGGCGCTCGAGGATGATGGGGTAGAGGACGCCCCCCAACCCAGAACCAGCCACAATACAGCCAATAGCCAAGCCGCGGCGCTTGTCGAACCAGTGCGACGCGACGGCGGCGGACGGCGCGTAGATGAGCGACGCGGCGAAGCCGAAGAGCACGAAGGAGAGGAAGAACTGGTAGTACGCGTGGCTGAAGGCCATGCCGATGACGCTCACGAAGCCGAGGATCGTCGCGCTGAAGACCAGCAGCTTGGCGCCGTGGATGTCAAAGTAGCGCCCGGTGAAGATGGCGAACGAGAACTCGATGAGCGTCTGGATCGAGCCGAACCACGCAATGTCGGATTTCGAGTAGTCGCGCAGCTGGTTGTTCAGGTAGTATGCCTGGAGCTGCCCGTTGGCGGTCACTGGGGTCAGGGGGGGTGGGGGTGGGCGGGGGTGGGTGTGTGGAGGCACTCACTCAGACCAAACATGGCAAACTGCTGCCCGAACGCCGCGACGACGCAGAGCCACGCGTCGCGCCCCCCGTCCGGCGGCGGGCCGATGAGCTCGTGGATCCGCGCGGCCTCGTCCACCGCCGCGCCGCCCGGCTCCACCGGATCGGGGCGCGGGTGGAACGGCGCGACGGCGGCCTCGACGACCCCGTCGCCCACGGGCACCGGGGCGGCGTACCCCGCCGCCTCGATCGAGTGCACCGTCTCGGGGCGGGGGGAGGTGGTGCGTTCGAGCGTGGGGGGGTGGGCGGGGCCGGGGTGGGAGCGGGCGGAGCGGAAGGAGTGGAACGAGTGGCGCGGGGAGGACGGCTCGCCGTGGCGCGCGGGCTCGTGCGTGAGGGGCGCCGGCGTGTACGGGTGCAGCTCGTCGTGGTGCCGCGAGAGCCGGGAGGCGCGGGACACGGTCGGTTCCAAGGGGATCATGGTTCAACAGCGGGAACAGCTGGCATCGTGAGGCGGGACTCTTATGAGATGGCTGCGTTCGGCAATCTATGGTGTGGGAGGAGGATGGCCGGCGCCTAAAATTCCACCTGAGGAGGGACTTGGCAGCGCTTGACGAGCGCTGAGGCTGCTCCGCCGCAAACCCGTCGCCCACCACATGGGCCCCTGACTCGGCCCCACGGAGCTGGCCGTGGCCGTGCGGCGACATCCTATATCCGCCGACTCCGCTCCGCCCAACCCCGCCCTCACGGTTTGTGAGGGCGCTGCTCATCACCACACCGCGGCTGTTCACTGTTCAGCGATCGCATTGCTGATCGCCGTTGCCGATCGCCGTTGCTCATCGCCGAGGCCGTAGATCGCTGCATTGAAAGACATGGCCGCTGGACGTGTGAGACCTGCGGTTTACCCGCACCGAGAAGACACCGATGCCATGTGCCATCCTTGACAACAAGGAGATGCGCGTAAGCTCCGTCTCATCGACTCACCCCGACTCATGTGATCAGGCAACCCTGCCACGCCATCTCGTGGCGGCGAGGCACACCTCTCGTTGGCTCGTCGCCGGTGCTTCTGGCCTCGCTGCGGGCGCCTAGACGCGCACGGGCCCCGGCAGCAGGCGAGCCTGCCTGCCCTGCTGCACCATCTGACTCGATGTCGAATGTGAGATGCTGCGAGATGTCAAAGACCGCCGATGTCAAACGTCCTTATCACGGCGCGCCGACGGAGCGCAAGCCGGCCGCGAGCGAGACAAGTGCGATGGTGTAGTATAAGATGGGAGGGGAAGTCGCCCATCCCTGCTCGACCTGCTCCCTGCTAGCTCCCTGCATTGTAGGACCATGAAACGCTCAATCCTGTTCAGAGCCGCAATCTCGTGTGGGGCACATACCTCCCGCCGATAATCAGTCCGAGAGGCACCTCCGAGCCCGCCCACCACCCCCCGCTCACGCCGCCCCGCACGCTCGCCCCGCTCGGACACACTACCGGGTCGCGAGACACCGACGCCCGAGATAACCGGTCGCCGAATCTCGCGCAGCCATATGCAGCGGCATGGACCGCTTCTAGATCTCGAGACAAAGACAGACGCGGGCAGCACTCGCCTCGCCCTTGGGTCGTGGGGCAGCTAGAGGCAGGTTAATCGGTCGCCGATCACCGTGCCGGCAAATCAAGGGGGGGATTGCCGGCGTGGAATGTGCAGCGTGGGGCCTCAACGTCTTAAGCAACGCCCATCGCGCGCTAGTTCTATTCACGCCGTCTTCTCATCGACGCTCATTCTCCCACCCCCGCCTCATCCCCCACACCCACCCCCTCATCCTCCCGCCCCGCCCCCCGCCATCAGCGACTCCCCTGCTCTCCACGGATCGCCATCGCACCCACCCTCTACCCACCCAGCCAAACCCCCCTCCCCACCCCCCACCCCCTACCCCCCACCCCCGCCATGCCGAAGAAGACGTTCACGCGCGACGAGGTGCGCACCCTCATGGCCGTGTTCGACACGGTCATCCCCGCCATGTCGGTCGAGGAGCTGCTCAAGCGCGCGCCCACCCTCGCGGAGGAGGTCGACATCGACGCCGTCGCCGACTTTGCCGCCGAGGTGCCCTCCAAGGTCCCCGGCGTGCTCGACGAGCTGCAGAACCTCCTCCCCGCCCACCTCCCGCCCGAGAAGATTGCCGAGGTCAAGATGGTGCTGGGCCTCATGCGGTGGGTCGCTGGGCTTGCAGGGAGCTGACGCCAGCGGCTACTTCGGCTCGCTGGCCCTCACGGGCTCGCTCACGCCGTTCGAGGCGCAGCCGATCGCCGTGCGCGAGGCGCAGCTGCTCGCGTGGAAGACGAGCGTGATCCCGACCTACCGCAAGATATACGACTCGCTCGTCAAGCTCGGCGTCGCGCTGTACGTGCGCAACTCGGAGGCGGTGCGCAAGGTCATGCGCTTTGCGCCGGCGCCCGTGGCCCCCGCGGCGAGCTACTACGACTACTCGTTCCTGAGCGTCGCGCAGGCCGCCGAGGGGCGGTGGGACGCGATCATCGTCGGCTCGGGCTCGGGCGGCGGCGTGGCCGCCAAGGCCATGGCCGAGGCGGGCATGCGCGTGCTCGTCATCGAGAAGGGCGCGCACTTCGACCACTCGCAGAGCTACACCGAGCCGTGGGCCCTCGAGCACATGTACGAGCGCGGCGTGCTCACCGCCACCGAGGACGGGAGCGTGGGCCTCGTGGCCGGCTCCGTCTTCGGCGGCGGGAGCACGGTCAACTGGGCGGCGTCGCTGCAGACGCCCGCCGCCGTGCGCGAGGGCTGGGCCAAGGACTTCGGCCTGCCGTACTTCACCTCGCCCCAGTTCCAGGCGGACATGGACTACGTGTGCGACGTCATGGGCGTGTGCGCGCCCACGCACAACCGGCAGAACCAGCTGCTGCTCGAGGGCGCGCGCCGGCTGGGCTACGCGCGCGCCGACGTGCCGCAGAACTCGGGCGGCGCCGCGCACGGGTGCAGCCACAACTGCGCGAACGGGTGCGTCTCGGGCGGCAAGAAGGGCGGCGTGCACGCGTGGCTGGCGGACGCGGCGCGCGCCGGCGCGCGCTTCCTCCGCGCCGACGTGCGCCGCATCGACTTTGCGAACCGCGCCGCGGT
>JAMALN010000633.1:0-22875 GCA_023630115.1 Cutaneotrichosporon sp. PK4640 | reverse complement strand
CACAAGGCCGGCAAGAAGGCCGCCATCTTCTGCACCTCGGGCGCCCAGGGCAAGCAGCGCCTCCAGGAGGGCTACGATGCCGTCTCCATTTGCGAGGACACTGGCTCGATCATTGCCGAGGTCTCGCGCCAGCTCGAGGCCCTCAAGAAGTAGTGGCGGGATGGGTAGACTGCATTTTCTGGTTATGTCACGGTTACGGTTGTTTTTGCCACGTCGAGGATGCAGCTGACTCTGCCTGCACCATGCGAGCTTGCATGCTCGCTCTGCTCGAACTTTCCGTTCGTGGATGGGAGGGGATGGTGGGTCGGCGAGTTGACGGGCGGGGCCGACAATCGGGGCGATCGGCCACTTGACTTGTTCACAGGTCCCTCAAAGTCATCAGCGAAACTTGACCTGCAGGCCGTACTCGCCACAACCGTGAGCTGATCGCTCTGTGGGCTTGCGCCCTGCTCGGTGTTCTCCTGTCGCAGTCGCACTCCTGCGCCTCCTCACCATTAGAGACGTCACTGTTGGACGACTAGGTGCATTCCCTTGCTACAATTTTATCCCTAACATGCCTTGATCCAGATGCTATTCCTCTAAGGGAGGTACTTGTATGGGTTGCAGATGCCCTTGGGGTCGAAGAGCTGCTTGATGTCGCGCATCATCTTGACCGAAGTCTCGTCCTGCGAGTAATGGATGACGGGTGCCTTCATGACGCCGAGGCCGTGCTCTGCGGAGATCGAGCCCTTGTACTCGGCTTCGTGTCAGTTGCGATCTCGTTAAGCAATGCGCAAGTACTCACAAACGACCTCGTAAACGTAAGGCTCGATGGCAGCCTCGATCTCCTCGCGGTACTCCTCGGCAACGATGTTAATGTGCAGGTTGCCTGGCGTCAGTTTCGCACTCAGTCTCGAAACTCACCATCACCCATGTGACCGTAACCGACAAAGGCGCGGATGGGGTCGCTCATCGAACCGTCGCCCTTGAGGAGGCCGGCCTCACGCACGCGCGCGCGGACCTTCTCAACAACGTCGTACATCTTGCCGACGGGGATGGAAAGGTCGTACTTGTAGACCGAGCCAAACTTGCCGCATGCCTCGGGGATACCCTCACGCAGCGACCAGATGCCGGTGAACTGGGCGCTGTCTTGAGCAAGGACACCGTCAATGACCTTGCCCTCGCTCATGACGTGCTCAAGGAAGTTGCCGAGCTTCTCCTCGTCGTGCTCGGCGTTGGAGCCGCCCGTCTCGATGAGGCAGTAGAACGGCCCCTCGTTCTCAAACACCTTGCGCTCGCCACCGAGGTGCTCCTCGTGGTGCTTGCGGACGACGGCGTACGCCTGCTGGTCCCAGAACTCGAACGCGGAGAGGATCTCGCCGAGGTAGTCCTTGGCGTCGGCAAAGACGGCCTGGACTGCCTCGTACGACTCGACCGAGAAGACGGCGACGTTCATGGCCTTAGGGCGGCGGGGGCACATGATGGAGACACCGGTGATAACGCCCAGAGTGCCCTCGGAGCCGATGAAGAGCTGCTTGAGGTCGAAGCCTGCGGTCAGTTAAGCAGAGCTGTTTGCAACCCACCAGTGTTGTCCTTGCGGAGGGTGCGGAGACCGTTCCAGATCGTACCGTCCGGGAGGACGACCTCGAGGCCGAGGACGGTGCCGTGGAGCGATCCGTAGCGGAGGAGACGCAGGCCACCGGCGTTGGTGGCCACGTTGCCGCCGATGTGGCACGAACCCTTGGCACCGAGGTCGAGGGGGAAGATGAAGCCCTTCTCGGCAAGGTAGTTGTCCGCAGCCTCGAGGACGACGCCGGCGTCACCGACAAAGATGCCGGACACGGGGTCAAAGGAGCGGATCTGGTTCATGTTGGCGAGCGAGAGCACGACCTCGTCGTGAATGGGGACACCCCCACCTGGGTCTCAGCGGAATGCGAGCTGCCGTACCCACCGACAAGACCAGTGTTACCGCCCTGGGGCACGACGGCAATGTTCTGCTCGTTGCAGTACTTCATGACAGCCGCCACCTCCTCGGTCGACTTGGGCTTAACAATGACCTGGGACTTGCCGTGGTACTTGTTCATCCAGTCGTCGTTGTAGGCGACGAGCTCGTCGACCGAAGCCGAGCCGTCCAGGGTGGACATGAGAGACCCGGTCGAGCTGAGCAGGCTGCGGAGGTGCTTGACATGGTCCTCGGTGACCTGGGTGAACGAAGGGTTGCGAGGGGGGATGGTGGAGGCAAAGCGGACGGCAGCAGCGGTAGGGACACGGCTGGCCTGGATAGCCACTCGTGGGACGGTGGCGCGGGGGGCAGCCGAGACGGCGCGGCGGGCAGCATGCCGAGGGATGGCCCGAAGGAAAGTGCGAGCGGCCGACATGGTCGATATGCTCGTGCGCAAGGATGAAGAGTAGAGAAAGGAGTAGGAAAAGGGTTCCGGTCGCGAGACTTGGAGCGGCGCAGAAGTTGTCGACCCGTTGTGAGATGGGGGGACTGCGGGGCAAGATGGCGATCTGGCGATGGATCAGTCTCTCGGCTCGGCAGTCGCGAAAACGCGAGCCAATCCCGGTCTTTACGTAACACACTTCGACATTTCTCCCACGGAGATGCACCGGACCTGACCATCCGCAAGGCTTGTCAACCGCCAGATCCCGCACTCCGCGGAATCGGGCGACCGGACATACCCGAGCGCTGAGCGGTGTTCCTGCGGAGGACTGCGATGATGGGGAGGAAACGACACATCTGGATTACATCTCCGATTCTCTATCATACATAAGGACCGTACGCCCTGTTTTACTGGCGGTGCTGCTGGTACCAGTGGATCAGGCCCGTGGTCGAGCTGTCGTGTCCAGAGACGTCGCTCTCCTTGCCGAGCTGCTTGAGGATGGCCTTGGCCAGCACCTTGCCGAGCTCGACACCCATCTGGTCGTACGAGTTGATGCCCCAGATCGCGCCCTGGACGTGGATCTTGTGCTCGTACAGAGCGATAAGAGCGCCAAGGGTGCCCGGGTTGAGCTTCTCGAACATGATCGAGTTGGTGGGCTTGTTGCCCTCGAAGATCTTGGACTTGACGAGAGCCTCGTTCTTCGACTTCTCGGCGCCGAGCTCCTGGATGACCTGCGCCTCAGTCTTGCCGAAGGCGAGCGCCCTATGGCGTCAGCATGATGGGGGCGCGTGGGGCGAGCCTGGACTCACTCGGGCTGGGCGAAGAAGTTGGAGAGGAGGATCTCGTGGTGCTTGCCGCCGGCAATAGGGTTGAGGGTCTGCGCGGGGGCGAGGAAGTCACTGAAGATCAGCACGTGCAAGGTCACCGCAGACGTACCAAGGGATGAGCTTGGTGCCCTGGTGGATAAGCTGGTAGAAGGCGTGCTGGCCGTTGGTGCCGCTCTGGCCCCAGATGATGGGCTGTGGTCAGTACGCCGCCAAATGCCGAGCAACTCACCCCAGTCTGGTAGTTGACGCGCGAGCCGTCCTTGGTGATGCTCTTGCCGTTCGACTCCATGTCACCCTGCTGGAAATAGTCGGCAAACTTGTGGAGATACTGGTCATAAGGGAGGAGCGCCTGGGTCTGGGCGCCATAGAAGTCGTTGTACCAGATGCCGAGAAGAGCCAGGATCACGGGCAGGTTCTCCTCGAGCTTGGTCTTGGCAAAGTGCTCGTCCATGGCGTGGGCGCCGGCAAGGAGGTCCTTGAAGTTGTCAAACCCGATGCTGATCGCGATGGAAAGGCCGATAGCCGACCAGAGCGAGTAGCGGCCGCCAACCCAGTCCCAGAACTGGAACATGTTGGACTCGGAAATGCCGAACTTGGTGACGCCCTCGGTGTTGGTCGAGAGGGCGACGAAGTGCTTAGCAACGTGCGACTTCTGGGCGGGGTCAGTGTCATGGAGCAGAGGGGGGCGCTCACCTCCTTGGCCGTCTGGAGGAACCACTCCTTGGCTGTCTCGGCGTTGGTGATCGTCTCCTGGGTGGTGAACGTCTTGGAAGCGACGATGAAGAGCGTGGTCTCGGGGTCGCAGGCGCGGAGGACCTCGGCAATGTCGGTGCCGTCGATGTTGGAGACAAAGTGGAGGTTGAGGTTGCGCTGGCTGTAGTGCTTGAGCGCCTCGGTCACCATCACAGGCCCGAGGTCGGAACCGCCGATGCCGATGTTGACAATGTGCTTCATGGGCTTGCCGGTGTAGCCCTTCCACTCGCCCGAGCGCACCTGGTCCGAGAACGTCTTCATGTGGTCGAGAACGCCCTGGACATCGCTGACGCCCTCCTCCTTGATGTCCCAGCCACCCTGAGACACAGGAGGGTTGCGGAGAGCAATGTGAAGCACGGCGCGGCCCTCGGAGGTGTTGATGTGCTCGCCCTTGAACATCTCGTCGCGGAACTTCTCAACGTTGGCCTCACGGGCGAGGCCAAAGAGGGCGCCGAGAACCTCGTCATCGACAAGGTTCTTGGAGTAGTCGAGGAGAATGTTGGCATCGGGGGAGGACGACTTGAAGCTGACCGAGTGCTTCTTAAAGCGCTCCGGGTCGGCGGCAAAGAGGTCCTTGAGGACGAGCTGGGGGGCCTTGGTCTGGTAGAGCTTCTCGAGCTGCTGCCAGGCCTGGTAGTCTGGGATGGGTGAGCTGAGAGTTCTGCGGGGGCATGGGGAGGAGGGATCTCATGGTGAGAGGGGTACGAACTGGTTGCGAGCTTTCCGGTAGCCATTGTGAGTAGAGTGAGAAGTGGGGAGTGGGAGGGGGAAGAGTGATGGGTGAAGGGGAATGCGAGTCGTTAAATGTAGATGGGAGATGTAGAGATGGGGAGTGGGCTGAGAAAGGTGGGTGATGTAGCTAGTGCGAGAGTATGAAGCAAGACCGAGGAGAGACGGAGGGGGTCGGTGACGTGCGTGGGGAAGCTGACCGACCAGTGGGGGGCCAAGGGAGCGAGGGAACAGAGGGCAACACAGGCAACACACGTCCATGAGCGGACCTTGCTGCCGCCGGTTTCAGGGAACATGCCGCACCGGGGTACCGGTCCGGACTCTGTTGCGGACTTTGTATCACCGCACAGACACACTCTCTTTCATGCTCTCATGCTTTCACTCACTCTCACTCTCTCTCTCACTCTCGCATGCTCACATCTCACGCAACATGTACATACACTGCACTCATCGGGAATAGTCCAAAATACCTCCAAGCCGAGGCATCGGGAAAGGAGGATGGATAATCTTGCGTCCCCGCAAACAAACCTGGGGTGAGAGCTGCGTCACCGAAGTGTAATGTCATGATTTAATGGGTGATACTGGGAATGGGTGGGGGAGCCAGCTCGAGCCAGATAGCGACATAGCGAAGGGACCACGTACTCTAACGTACAGTTCCCACTCTGTGATCTGTGATCGCCTCGGTCTAGATCGGTTCTCTGCCATGAATGAATCCACGTGGCCCTGGTGGCGACTTTGATCCCGTCGCTCACGCCACCCAGCCGAGGTGCGAGGTGGCAAGGTGACGACACCAGAGGCCAGAGGCCAGAGGCCAGAGGCCAGAGGCCAGAGGGTTGCACTGGTACCCGAGGCTCAGCCCCGCACCACAACATCGGGGCACCCAGTACCCAGACATGCCACCCAACAGCGCAATCGAGTCTTGCTGTAGCCACCACAGTCTGTGCCACCATCCACCAACCCATCCGCCTCCGCTCCCTCCCCTCCTTCCTCCACTGCGTACCTTCCTCACTCAATCCCTCTGGCCGTCTACCTCCCCTCTCACTCCAATCCTCTCCAATCCTCTCCAATCCTTGACCTGCCTTTGCCGTCCACTACTCATCAACACCTCCCTCTTGCCCATTCCCTCTCTACTACACGTTCATCTCCACTCGGTCGCTTCGCTTCCACTGCGACACCCATCTACTCTTCCTATCCCACCCGCCCCATACCCTCGTACCCTTCGACAACAACCCGAGAGATAGCGCCGCGTCACCGTCCATTAGCGCGCCGCCGACACCATGTCCACCTCTCCTCAAGGTCACGCGAGCGGCGCGGCTACCCTATCCGCCTACGCCAGCAAGTTTCTAGCTGGAAGCCGGTCGGGTGGCGACAACCAGGTGCGTACGAGCGCATGCGTGCTCCAAGTTTGACTGCTAATTGCACGCAGGATTCGCCGAGACCTTCGCGTCCCTCGTCGCCCCCTCACCCCTTCCTGCCATCCCCCACAGCCTCTGAATCTCGCTCGCGGCTGACAGAGTCTCACACCCCTTCGCCACCTGGGACGCCACCGTTCCCAGGGCCAGGTCTCGACGGTATCCCTTCAATCGACGACATGGAGGCGAGCGGCGTGAGCCACAGCGGAATCGGCGTGGGGCTGCTCTTCGACGCTCCAGGCGGCAGCGGAGGGGAGCGTCGCGGCAGCCGAACCGTCCGCCACGCGCAGATTCCTGATCCCTACGGCGCCTCGTCAGACAGCGAGGGGGAGCTCGAGCCAGACCTTGATGAGGTCGCTCAGACGCGTCGCTCGCTCCTGAGGGCGCCACCCGCTGCGCTGCGGGATGGCCGAAGTCGGAAGGGTTGGCTTGCATACCAGAGCGTCTTCCCGTCGTCGTCATCGAGCGAGGCATCCGAGAGCGACAAGGAAACGGAGGACGAAAGTGTCGTCCATGAAGGCTACAACCTGATGGGTCAATCACGCCGACAGCCCCCACCTGCAGCACCTGTCCTCCCGGTAGTGACAGCTTATCATGATGCCCTCGACGAACCGCTTCTGGGCCCGGACGAGATTGCGCAGATGACGACGAGGGTACCAGTGCGGTTGCAAGTGTACCACGGCCAATTCGGCCACTGGGAACGAGAGGGGCTGCGCAAGTACAAGGGTGAGCTTACACCGCCTCAACGGCTGACTCGACAGACCCAGCGTTCCTCGCACTCTGGCTCACAACGCTGCTGGGCGTCATGTTCGGCTTGCTGTTCGTCTGGGGCTCGAGCGACGTGAGTTTTACGATGCTCAGAGCTAACATCAGCCACCTCCAGGAGTTCCGCGCCGCGGGCCACCCGTCCTCTCGCTTCTACCGATGTTGATGGCACTCCTCATCCCCACGTTCATTCTCCCGCCCGTCTTCCTCTTCCTCCTTCACAACACCGTCCGTCCCGTGCTTGTCGCCACTGCCGGAGCGATCCCGTTCTCCCTCTTCATCTGCGGATGGTGGGCGCTTGGAGCGAGCTTTGAGAGCATCGACGACGTCGAGAAGGGCGAGCGGTGGTGGGCAACCACTGGGATGAGGCTACTCGCTGCTGTTCTGTGGCTGGTGGCCGCGCTGTTCGCTCGGCTCGTCTGGGTGCGCCGCAGGCGACTGGCGCAGACCGTGTCTGTCGTTGAGGTAAGCCAGTCGTTGAGATGCACGCTAACGCTCAGATGTCAACGAATCTTCTCTTAAGACACAAGCCTCTCCTCATCCTGACGCCGCTCCTCTTGATGGTCTTTGCTGTCACCTCCATTCCCTTCATGACCTTGCTCATCCGCTTGGGCATGTATGGGTACTGGCGCAAGCCCCGAGAGGGAACTTGGGCGTTCCACCTCCAGCCATGGGCTGGGTGGTTGATTGTCGTGGTCACTCTTGTGTGGCTGTGGACCTGGGGCGTGATCCGAGGCGTTGGCCGCGTCGCTGTCGCAGCCGTCGTGGGCGAATGGTACTTCCATCGGTGAGCATGCCGATTACCAGCCAAACTGACACTAGTGAGGACGGCGTCGACCCCTTCGAGATCACGACAGCTGCAGTGCATCGTGCCACTGGCCCCTCGCTCGGCAGCGTGTGCCTCGGCTCGCTTATCGTCGCCACGATGCGCTTCGTCGGGCGCACCGCTGCAGAGATGAAGCGAATCACGTCGCCTCGCTCCAGGGTTCTCCCAAACGCATTGTCATTCTTGACGAGCCTCACTCCCATCTTCTCTATCATTGCCAGCGTATTGGACCAAGCGAACAGCTACGCCCTCGTCTACGTCGGCGTCACCGGAGAGGCGTTCTGGCCCAGCGCGCGCCGAGCCGTGGGCCTGACGAACCGCCGGAACAGTGGCAAGCTGCTTGACTGTGAGTGCCACCTTTGCTCCCACTGACATCCAGACACCCTAATCAAGCTGCTTCTTACCCTCATCTCTGCCGCAACCGGTCTCTTCACCGCGACGATGGGCTACCTATACATGACCCACAGCCTCGGGCGACCGGGCTATGCCCCTCTCGCTGCCTTGCTGTGCGGAGGCGTACCCTTCGTTGCGATGCGCGCAGCCACTGCCGTTTTGGCAGACGCGTGAGTACCCTTGGTGTGACGTGAGCTGACATACAGTGCCGATGCGCTCTTCATCTGCCACCAGATCGATGGCGAGACCGGCGGCGGCCATTGCGAGGAGGCCAAGGATGCCGTGAGTCGACTCGGGAGTATGCCATCTGACGCACAGTTTGAGGGGGCCACGTTCCGCGACGACGCGATCGTGTAGATCAAGCCCGTGTTACGATAGATGTCCGTGTAAAGGTCAAGCTCCGCTGGAAGCGTTGTACTCGCTCGATACCAAGTGTTCAATATGTACTTTACCCGTTGTGCGTTGACACTACACGCGCAGGGAAGTTGCGAAGCTGGAAAGGAAGGAAGGGAAGGAAGGTTGGTGTGGGAGGAAGGTGAGTCAACCATCCCTACACATCTCCGACCTCACACAACTCCTACCTTCCTTCCCTCTCAACTCTCATCTTGCTTTCGTTCATTCTCTCTCACTGCCCCTCCTCTTCTTTATCCCACCCCATCATTCCACCTCACCATCGCATCACTCATCACTCCCAACGTCCACGACACCCTCCTGCTTCAATACGTCTTAACGCTCAACTATTAACCACTCTTCTTACCCTTCCCTTCCCCACACAACACACCACCTCCCTACCACACACCTTCCCTCCCACCCACCCCACACTCACCTTCCCCTCTACCACTCGAGGGCCTCGCCCCGCTTGTCCGCACCTTCCTCGAGCCACACCCACGATGCAAGCTCAGAAGACTGTGAGTCGCTGACGTCACCTTCCTCGCATCGATCCCATTGATGGCAGCGACCAGCGCAAAAGCAGAGCTCTCAGGGCCAGCGACAGACCTCTTCCTTGCAGAAGCAGGCTGTACTCAACGCCATCGTCACCCCACGGCAGCTACACCAGGTCATGCAGACCTCCCTACAGATGGTGATAGGCAATCTCGCCTGGGCTCGGTGGGTATGGAGGCCCACCGCCGGCTGACGTATCCTCAGTGGGCTCCTGCCCGAAGAGAACCTCAGACGCCGCAACTTCAACTCTGCCACCTTCACTGCTACCAAGGACCCTCTGAGCAACGCGCAGATGTTTCCGTCGCAGTCCTCTCAGCAGCAGCCCTCGCAGTACCAGCCATCCTCGCAGTACCAGTCGTCCTCGCAATATCCGGAGCCTTCTCAGTCCCAGCAGCCTTGGTCGTCCCAGCAGCCTTCGCAGCTACAGGAGGGGCCTGCCTCTCAGCAACCGCAGTCCTCGCATTCCTTGGAGCTGCCGCTCGACCCGAAGGAGTTCAAAGTTTACAAGATCACTCCGGGCGCTTCGTGGGTTCCATGCAGTGAGAGAGGGCCGTAGGCTGACATCTAGCAAGGAAGGCGACCAGATCCTGAGCTACGTGGTAGGACCCCGAGCTGGGCAGCGCCGTGCTAATGTGCAGGAGAAGGGTGTGATGCCCGCCATCGCCCAGCAGTACTTGAAGACTCTGACGGTTGTCGTCTTCCTGGTAAACAGACACTCCAACCGCAAGCTAACCTCCAGGACCCCAACAACTCTGATCGGTACAACGTTGTCTGCGGGGCCCAGCTGACCTCAGCATTGTGGAGTCGTACAAGATCGAGTTCGCATACGACGGGGAAGCGATCATTGCCTCGTTCGGCTGTTCAGCTTCACCCGAATCGTCCTCTCAATCGACGACGGCTACTCTGCAGTCGCCTATGACTGTCGCACAGCTTCGCGCAGCGATTAACGTGAGACTTCTGCGTCCCGTCCCATCCTCATCCTTACACCAGCCATTCCTCCTCACCGTTGCCACTTCAATCGACCAAGCAAAGCTGGCCGAGCTACCGCGTACGTCTTTGGGAATCTGAACCACGTTCCTCTGCTAATCCCTCAGGCAGAAAGTATCTGGACATCAAGCTGGACTTCAACGAGAATGCTCCTGAGGGATAAGCACAGAACATGCCCGTTGACAGTAGCTACCAGCCGCCCAGCTTTGGGCCGTGCACGGGCGAGTTATGGATGCGCACTTCGTCCAAGTACCTGGTGCCCACGTATGTCAGCCTCGGGCAGATGCACGGCATCGCGAAGGAGAAAGCTCTGTGAGACAGAACAGAGAGCGCCGCACTAACCGTAAGCTTTGGCGCCTCCATTCAGTCTGTCGCCAACTACCTTGCCGGCGAGCCACCTATGGGGGAAGACGTATCGGAAGAGGATCGCTCCCAGCTCCGTGACACCCAGATCCAGCATCTCGACTCTCTCTCGTTTGACTGGGTGAGTTGGGAGCTCAACAGTTCAGCTAACCTCCCCAGCTGGTGAGAAACATCCCAGACACTGCGCCCTGTGCGCCTCAAGACCTCCCTGTTCCCCCCGAAGACGTCGGCAGGGCCAACCTTCCCAGCGTCCGCAACGTCTTCAGTTCTTTCGGGGAGCGCACGGGTCCCTGGGAGGAGCTGGAGGTATGGCGCCGAGACGAACACAAGCTAACTTCAAGACGATGGACGACACCTTGTCCCCGGCCTCTCAGTACATGGTCGAGACGCACCAGACCCTTCCGAGCGCGAGCAGGCCAATCTACTCTGCCGACGACATCGCGAGCAGGCCGCGTTCCCCTCCTGACGACACTGCGCGTCCGACCATCCCCCCTGCAGACGACATGGTCTTCCCCATCGGCGACCTGTTCAGCCAGGTGCAAGTCTTTCACGCCGAACGGGCGCGATCGCCGGGCCAGACCAAGCCCCCGGCTCCTCGTAAGGCTGCCGAGCCGAAGAAGGCTCCATTGGTTAAGAAGGCACTTGCGCTAGCCAAGCCACGAGCCCCGTCCTCTGCCCCGTCCAAGCCGACGCGAAAGTCTAAGCCCAAGGCTACGCCCCTGCGAAAGAAGGTTCTCACGAGCGCGCTTTCTCTAGCCTCCAAGGAGAAGCGGAAGCCGGGCCCCAAGCCCAAGCCGAAGTCTACGGCTGGTCCCGGCTCCAAGACGATGCTTCCCGCGAAGTCTGTCGTCGCGCCCCCGAGCGCCGGGACTCTACCTCCTGCTGGGCAGCGCACCCCACCCAGCTGCTCGGTAGGACCAGGGACTGCTGTGGGCAGCGTCGCTGCTCGGATCGTATCCGCTAGTGACACAGTGAGTTCACCCCTCCAGTCATGCCTCGCTGCACTGGCAGTCCTACTTGAGTGGCAACTTACAACGCAGAGCCTCACCCCCGTCCTGCGCCGCGCTCAGAGAAGCCGTCTCATCTTCCCCCTCAACATCAGCAATGTCGTCGTTTGTGACCCGTCGCCCAGTCAGAAGAACAGGCCGTCGTGAAACGTGGGAGGAGCGTTGGAGTGTCGAGGCCAACTGCAGCTGTCAGGCCCTAGCGAGTAGAATACGATCAGCCAGCGAGATCTAGTAGATATAGTGTTGTACATTGTCTCCATGTATCATTATAGTTCGCTCTATGCAATGCCGCGTCGGCTTCACTCCGTAATCCGCTGCTCGCCAGCCTTGTAACCCCTGGGCGCGCCCTCGTACAGCTTGGCGCTCTTGGTGCCAAACTGCATGGCGCGCTTGACGCGGCGCGCCGTGACAGGGAGCCAGCGGGCAGCCGCGAGGCGGATGAGCGCCTTGTCCCCCTCGCCGGGCGGCAGGGCGAGGTTGCACTTGCTCCACACAGGCAGCGACGAGACGTATTCGACAAACCCGAGGTCGAGGTAGGGGTACCGCGCGTCCCGCGCATGGGTGGAGAGCACGCGGTCGTCGCGCGCGAGGTTGCGCTGCGGCAGGCGGTCGAGGTCGAGCTGGATCTGCCGTGAGCCGACGCAGGAGCGAGAGGGAGGAGGAGGGAGGGAGGGAGGGAGGGAGGGAGGGAGGGAGGGAGGGAGGGGGGGAGGGAGGGAGGGGGAACGCACCTCATCAACGAGCCCCGCCCACCCCGCGCGCTCGAAGGCCTTGCGGTGCCGCGTGTACCCGGCGAGCTGCTCGTCCGCCCCCAGGCCCGAGAAGTAGACCTTGGCGCGGACGGTATACTCCTTCCCGCCGACGTGTCCCTGCCCTCGCGAGGCAAAGAACAGCGGGTACGCGAGGGAGAGGTCCATCTCCGTGGCGGAGGGGTACATTGCGTCGACGACGGCCTGGCGCGCGGCGCGGCTCGTCTGGTGTCAGGTACGTCTGGGGTTGACTCACATCCACGTCCACGTCGACCTCGACGAAGCGGAACTCGCGGTCAAAGGCTGTGCGCAGCTCCGCCACCGCCGCGCGGCCCGAGAGGCGGTCGGGCACGTCGTACGCGCCACCCACTGTGCCTTTGCGAGGCGCGGCTTTGGGCTGCGCAAAGGCGACGTTGATCAGGTCGATGGGCTCGTTGGGCGGGAGGACGAGGTGGATCAGACAGACGAGGAGGGAGCAGTCGACGCCGCCGGAGAAGAGGACGGCGGCGCGCGCGGCGCTGCGGTTAGCCCTGGCGACATGTCACTCGCTACGAGCTGCGACTCCCAACGTACCCTTCTGGAGGCGCGGGGATGTTCTCCACCCGCCGCCGGACCGCGGCCGTGAGCTGCGCGAGGAAGGTGTCGACCTCATCCTCGACCGCCGCCAGCTCGGGAGGCGACGGCAGGAGCCGGCTGACGGGGGCGACAGTCACCTGCGGTTAGACGGGCTGCGTCAGCAGCTCACCGGCAGGCGCGACAGCGTCAGTGCGCGCGTCCAGTCGATGGACTGCGGTCAGCTCGTCTCTCCGTGGAGTGACTCACCCCGCCGTCGAGGCACGACAGGTCGAGCACGCCGACCTCGCCGCCCTCGAGCGCGCGCATCGCCACCCCGCGCTCGCGCGCGAGCGCGCTGCGGGTCGAGGAGAGCACGAAGCTCTGGCACTGCCCGTCGGGCAGGTGGAGCAGCAGCGAGCGGCGCGACAGCGGGTCGACGCCAAACGTCACCGTCTCGTCCTGGGTCAGTCACGCCGCGGGCCAGCTCACGCGGATGTACACGAACGCCCATCTGTCTCAGCGCCCCGCTGGCAGGCATGCAACTCACGGTCCCTCGACGCGCGCGAGCACGGCCCGCGGGTCGCGCTCCTCGAGCGCGGCGAAGAGCGCCGCCGTGTCGTTGTCGGCCACGCCCACGGGCAGGCCGGAGAACACCTGCCCGTTGAAGGCGAGCACGCCGCGCCCGGTGCGCGGCTGGGCGGTCACGGCGCCCCGGAGGCCGAGGACGCTCGCGCCCAGGAGGAGGAGGTCGGGGCCGATGCGGCGCGCGTAGAGCCCCTGCGTGTCGGGTCCGCGGGCGGCGTTGGCGGCATGCAGGCTGCGCGCGAGGGGGAGGTCGGCCGCCGGGCCGAGCGTGAGCGTGATGCCGCACATGTAGCGGCGTGAGCAGACGCAGACGAGACGCGACGGCACGAGACGGCGGTGAAGGCTTCGGAGATTGGCGTGACGCGAGTCGAGGCGGATCGTCACGGCGCCAAGAGAGGGGTAGATTGGATACCGAGGGGATCGGCGGCACTGCTCCAACTGCACCTCTGGGAGAGTCAGGCGACAGAGCGGCGGGATGCGGTGGATGCGGACCGAGTGGCCAAGGTGGATGTCGTCGGTTGGATCCGCCCTAGTCGGCCCAGTCCTTGGGCTGCAGCCTGACACGTGCAACTTTTCGCGATTGATTTTTCACCTGTCGTCATGAGACCCGACGACTGCTCTATTCCGCACTGGCGTTGCATGCAGCCTGACAAGCCAAGACGCGTTAGAGGGCTGTACAGTGCCTGTCGCGTTCTCTGGCACAGCGCAGACCTCTGCATGGCTGCCTGCGAGCTGGAGCTTAGCGAGCGACATGAGAACGGCAGCTGTTGAATTGCATTAGAGCTGACGAGTGGCGCAGCGCGTCGAAACCTAATGCCCCATGACGTCAAGTATTGGGCAAAGGTCTGCAGTCCAGCAGGGGCCTGGCTACCAGGGCCAAGGGAGTTGTGTTACCCTGGAGACCCAAGAGGAGGCCTTGGGCTTGCTGCCTTTGGTACCCTGGCTGTATGACGCTGAAAGGGGCGAAGCGCCCTGGTACGCGAGTGACGTTCCCTTCTGCTCTGGTGCTGGGGTTGTGATTTCTCAGGGTAGTTGGATGGACGACGCAGGTGACTGCGCGGTGCAGTGGGAGGATGTGAGGCATTAGAGGAGAGGAGGTAGCGCGACTTACCTTGTTGCAATTACCCTAAAGTAACCCCATCTCACCCTGGCAGCCCTCACCCTCCTAGACTCTAGGCTCTGCCCTCTGGCCCCCCTCCCACAACCCACCCCCGTTCCCACTTTTGGCTGGCAGACTCGACACTGCTCCCCCCTCTCTCTCTCTCTCACTCTCACTCTCTCTCTCTCTCCCATCCATCCATCCATCCATCCACCCACCCGTCACCATCCTCCCTCTCTTCGTCATTACTTTGCTCCTCCTCCTCAATCCTCTTCTCCTACTCCCTCCTCGACTCCCCAGAGTCACCTTCACACAGCCACACTCGGCATATCCATAGCTTGATCACGTACATCTCCCCGCACATACCACCCCACTCCCCCCAATCCCCCACCCTTATCCTCTCGCACCGCACAGCCGCCTCGGCACCGACCTTGTGCACGCGTTCCCTCCACCCATTCATCCTCGACACCTCGCTCCATCTGCTCTGTGCAACCAACGAACGAACGCATACTTTGCTTCGCTCGCAACACTCTACGCACACGCCGCCGCACGCGTCAAGTTTTGCTTCGCTCAACGCGTCGCGTCACAACCACCCGGCCGACAGCGTCGATCCTTGTTCTCACGCGATCTGACCCGCACACGCGCCCATCTTTTCACCGCCGCCCCCGACGGCAATCCTCTCGTCAACGTCGACGAGTAAACAACAACCGGCAGTGCGAGGCCTCGGTGTGTTTGTTGGCACACGCCGCTCCACGGTTCCCATCACCATCCCCGACCACATTGTCTGCGCGGCGCGCAGACGTGTCTTTTGCCGCTTGCTCCGCCGCCACCGGACCATCACCTGGTCTTGAGGGCTCTGGGGCAGGCTACAGCAGACACTGCCCTCGCCCCTTCCTCTCCTCGCGTCGCGACAAGCTGATGGCGCTTGGTGGTGCTGCCACTACCTTCCCTCCGTCTTAAAAAGGTGAGCATCACGACTTTGCAACCAGCGCTCATTCTCAGTCGTGACCCACCCCTACCTCTTCCTCTCCTCCCTGCCCAATTCTTCCTCCCGCGTCACTAGGCAGCTCGTCAGCGCCATTCCTCTCTGCCTGCGGTTTCGATGAATCCGGGGCAACCTCCGTTTCCTCCTACCCAAGGTCCTCCATCGCACACATACCAGGTCGAGTCGCACCCAGCGCTTGGCTTGCAAGGCTTCGACGCGTTAGAAGCCCCCCACATGCAACTCGAACCAAACTTTGTCTCCCCAGTCATGACCAACCCTCCCCCGCCCCACTTCTCGCCGTCCCACCACCACAGTGGCCTGCCCCCGCACCACCACTTTGACATGGCGCGCGTCAACTCGATGCCTCCGCACCCCAACCCTCACGGGCCAACCTTTGCGGGCGTCCGATACGCGATGCCGCAGCAGGCCTCGTCGAGCCAACATGGAGCTGGAACGCCGTACGCCATGAGAGGCGCGGACGTGTTCGGCGGGCCCATCGAAGTCTCACCCCAACCTCAGCATCAGGGGCTGAACGGCGAGATGGTCGTCGACGCCCCGGTCTACACCTACCCTGGCACCCAGGTCACCTACGACTACCCGAACCCCAACCCCCCTCCCATGGTAAGCTCATCTCGTCGCGCCACGCTGACGCGCCAGAACCAACGCGCCGGCATCACTCCAGCCCGTCTTGGACCCGCCCCGCGTATTTCGCAGCCCTACAACATGCCCGGGTCGTCCGACTCCCAAGTCACGCCCCTATCCAAGAACAAGCCGCAGCATCGCCCTTCGACCGCAGACGGCTCCTCGGACAACAGCAGCTCTGTCGAGCGGCCTGCGCGTAGTGAGACTGAGCAGTCCACGTCGAGCGAGGCCGAGGCCGAGTCGCCCACGAAGCGTGTTCGCAGTCGCCTCCCCACCTTTGAGCACCCGGACGTTCGATCAAGCGCACCGCAAAAACGCAAGACGGCGGGGCCAGGCGGTCGATCAAGCGCAAAGCTCACCAAGGTCGCCGAGGACCCGGGTGTCGAGGGCGTCCCAGATGGGCCTCGGCCAACAGAGCGACCAAATTTGTCGTTTGCGTGGATGATCGGCAACGCCATCCTCGCTTCCAAGGCCGGGGGACTGTCCCTAGAGCACATCTACCGCTACATCTCGACCTGCTACCCACATTTCAACACTGCGGACCAGTGGCGCAACTCTGTTCGGCACAACCTCTCCATACACAAGATCTTCGTGACGGTTCCTCGCACCGAGAAGAACCCGCCAGGCAAGGGTGGCATCTGGACGATTCCTGACGAGGAGAAGTGCCACTGGCAACAGACAGCTGAGGGTACGCGGTTCATCAAGACCTTCCCGCCAACCGACCCTCACTGGGCCACTTGCCGCCAGACGCAGTGGGACCTCTCAGTCGAGGAAAAGGCCAAGTCCAAGGCCGCGGCCGAGGGCAAGGAGTATGTTCCCAAGAAGGGCAAGCGCGCCAAGGCTGTCAAGGCCCAGCAGGCTCTCAAGCGTGCCGAGTCCGGAGCCCCCATCCCATTCGTGCTCCCACCACCACCGCATCAGATGATGGGGACAGGACCACCTCCCGGACCGCCTCCGCACCCCCACCTCCAGCAACCCCACCTCCAGCAACAACACATGTCGATGCCGCCCCAGCCAATGCTTGCCCAACCTCCCATGGCGATGCCCATGCTGGGACCAGGCATGGCTCCAGCTCCGCCTCCGGCTCCAGCTCCTGTCCCCATCCGCGGACCTCCTCACATGCCTGCAATGTCTCGGGGGATGTCTCCGCCACCGCCGCTTGGCAGCCTCGATGGCCTCCAGGTGGAGGACGATGGCCTCGACTTTGAGCCGGAGGAGCAGGACGCCGGACGTCACATCCAGCCTCTCCAGTTCGCACCTCGCAAGGACAAGCGGACAAGCGCACCCGCCCCGTCTGCACCTCCACCGCACATGTTCTTGGGCCAGGAGAACAGGCCTCCCGTGCCGGACGAAGAGGGCATCTTCTCGACCAATGGGCCCCAACAACCTACCCTGTTGAGACGTAGCTTGGGGAACTTGGACCCCGCGTCTCCCGCCGAGGGAAACGCTACGGTCGACATTGAGGACATGCTCCTACACGATGATGACAACCTGTTCGAGACGCCTGCCCACAAGCGCCAGGAGGAGCCATCGGGCCCAGTGTCCGGCTCCACCCGCAACGTGACCTCGAGCGCTTACAAGACTCCGGCTCTCACCCACACGTCGTCGTCGCCCACTTCGTCGCCATTGCCGCCAACCGTCCCTCGCGGTGCCAACCACCACCCGAGTGGTCTGCAGCACGAGTGGACCCCTGCTCAGGAGGGTCACTCACACGGCCCCCTCTCCCCAACTGGGTTAGACGCGCCGTTCGCGATGAAGCCCGCCCCCCTGAAGAAGACGCCGACGACCGACGACGACGACGACGACCTCCACCTTGCCCCGCGCGTCGCCGAGCGCATCATGCCAAAGACACCTGGCGTCGCTCCCCGTACCCCCGGCCTCCCGTCCAGGTCCGCAGGTGGCCACCCCAAGACCCCAATCACCCGCTCATCGGCGTCCACCATCTTCCGCACTCCGAACCCGAAGACGCCCATGTACACCACGCCGGGGCGCTTTGGTGGCAACTACTCGCTCGAGAACCTGAGCACGCCCCTGTGGGAGGCGGCCGGTTGCCTGGACCGCCTCGAGCAGGACCGAAAGACGCGCCTTGAGCAGGGCAGCATGCCGCCCCTCTCGGTTCTCGAACAGGGCAACATGACGCCTCGTCCGCCCACCAACCCGGCGAGCTACTCGCTCGACTCGCCCGGCCGGGGCACCAGGGACCCCATCGAGATCGACTCGCCCATAAGCAAGCGCGCCGCGCGCCGGGTCCCGTCATAGGTGCACCGGCACCTCCTTGTCCCACCTTGTCTGCAGCCAGCCTGCAGTGTGCCCGTATGCCTGATTTTATTTGTCTGTAGCAATCACAACCTTCGCCTTGTTATACTCTATCTACACCGTCTTTACCTTTTGGCAGCGCCCCGATATCACTGTCCGCCATTCCCGCAGTTCGCTCTCCTGGAGTCTCCTGGAGAGCAGCTCACTCCACCACGCACGATGTGTTGTCTCTAGTTGTGACACTGAATAGTCTCGTCCCGTTTCGTAGCATCATGAATAGTGTGCGAAGCAAGGAGTTGCCTTGGCTTTTGGCCGTGCAGAGGGGCACTTCAGCGCGGCCTGGTTGTCATCACGCGGGCCGGCCCAGGTGCTCGAAGCAGCCCGGTCAGATGTGGGTGTGATCGGCTACTTGGCGGGAGCAGATGTGTTGGTTCAGTTAGATCAGTGGCGGGATCAAACGTTCACGTGATGCGCCTCGTGGTTTGGGCTTGGCTGGCTGGATTACATATTACCAGGGCAGGACGAGAGAACAGAGCATTTCGCGCACTGAAACAACAATCCACTCCACTCCACTCCACTCGTGCTCTCCACACCCCTCCCCATCACTCCATCCATCCTCGCATCAACCACAGCACCCACAATGCCACCAAAGATGACCAAGCGGTCCAAGAACTCGCGCGTGAGCCGCCCCCACCTCCGCCCTTGTCCCTTCCTCCCCGCTTGCGTGCTCTAACCCCAGTTCCCCGTCGTGCGTCGCCCCCCGTCCCCGCTCACCCCAGGCGCGCATCAAGAAGATCATGCAGATGGACGAGGAGGTCGGCAAGCTCGCGAGCGCGACGCCCGTCATGATCTGTCCGTCGCGCGCGGCCGCGCTGACGCCAGCCAAGTCGCTCGAGTGCTTCCTCCAGCTCCTGCTCGACGAGACGGCCAAGGAGACGCGCGAGCGCGGCTCGCGCAAGATGGTCCCGTACCACCTGTGCGTCCCCCGCTACGCAGGGTGCCGCTGACGGCAGCAAGGCGATGATCGACCGGTCGGACCAGTTCGACTTTTTGCGCGAGCTCGTCGAGGGCATCCCGGACCCGCAGGAGAAGCCGCGGCGCAAGAGCGCCGAGGGCGTGCGGAAGGCGCGCGCGCCGCGCCAGAAGAAGGAGGAGGTGCCGCCGCCGGGGTCGCTGCCCGCTATCGGGACGTGGAAGCGCGAGGCGGAGGGCGAGGGCGGGTCGGGCGAGGGCGGGAAAGGCATGTTTGACGACTACGAGGACGACAACTACGACGACTACTAGTGGCGGCGGCCTCGGGAGGATCTGTAACATTGCCTTGTACCATGTATCATGACACCGCCGAGAGAGAGGGAAGCAGGGTGTGGCCGGGCGATCGCGAGCGGCCTTGTTCGTGCGGAAGACACATTCGTGGCCGGCGTGTGGCAGCGCAAACCCTTCACCGTGCCGCACCCGCACAGCATCATCAACGAGTCGCATATATGTAGGCCTAGATTAAGAGTACAGTAGCACTCCTCGCTGCGACGCGGCAGCAAGGTCTCACAAGGTACACATTAACTACTACACAGTACACTGGAGCAGAGGGCAGAGAGAGGACTGGGATAGGGGGCCAGAGAGGGAGGAGATTCGGAGTCTTTTGGTGTCCAGGTCATCGTCGTCGCGTGTCACATAAACCCTTCGAGGCCGGTCGTGTCGTCGTGGTCGACGTAGAGCATGCCGTTGTACGGCTGCGCCGAGGGGCTCATCAGAGGCACTCGGCGCCCGTTTCCAAACTTGTCGTGGGCGGTCGCGTAGCCGCCAGGAACGCCGACGCCGACGTGCATCTGCACGAGCGGTGAGCGGCCGATCAGGTCCGCGTCGCGGGGGCTGCACTCGGGGTCCGTGTCCAACGAGCGACACCGAGTGAGCAAAGGCGTCGGCTCGTCTGGGTCAAAGTTTTGCTCGTTGATAAAGTCGTGCCAGGACTGGTCCGCGAGCGCGTCCTCGGTCTGTGCAGAAGCGGCCAGCACGGCGGCCGCCTCGCCCAGGTTGGATGACCCCACACCAGGGCCCGGCGCAGCAGCCGTCTCGGCCTGCTGCGACTCCCACATGCTGAGCGCAGCGGCAATGTCGCCGTCAAAGGCTGACGCCGACTGCCGCGAGGCGAAGAACTGCGCGTACTTGGCGCGCTCGGCCTCGGCAGCTTTTTGTTGCTGGGCAAAGTAGTCGGCGTGTGTTGACCGCGAGACGTTGAGCGCAGAGCCAGTGAAACCCGACGCAGCTGGGGTCGGTGCTGACGGCGCTGCTGGTGTCGAGTCCTGAGGGGTGGCCGCCAGCGCGGCAGGTGTTGGCACCGAGGGTGACTCGGCCTTGTCCTCGAGCTTGGTCTTCTTCGCAGCCTTGGGCGTGGCCGTCGAGGTCTTGCGCTTCGTGGGTCTCTTGGGAGCGGATCCCGAAGGGCCGGGCGTGGACGACTCGGCCGCTGGAGTGGCGGCACTGGTCGCGGGAGTTCTGGGAGGCTTCTCGTCGACCGTTTTTGGTGATGGGGCGATCTTGGGCGTCTGGGTCGCCTGCTGGGCCGCCTGCTGCTGCTGCTTGCGAGCCTTTGGCAGCGGTGGGGGTTTGAGGTCCTCCTGCTTCAGCGGCCGCTTGATGAGGTTGTTGACGACCTCGGGGCTCAGCATGGCAGGGTGCTGGAGCGGAGTGCCGGTAAGAGTCGCCGCCGGGTTCGAGGGTGTGTTGGTGGTTGCCGCAGCCGCAACAGCCTGAGCGGCCTGGGCAGTGGCCGCCGCATTGGGGCCCGTGTTGTTGTTTGCGTTAGTCTTGGACAGCTCGCTGGTGAGCATCTGCATGCGCATCCGCAGACGAGGCTCGGACATGGCCTGGTGGAGGTGGGCGTTCGACTGGTCGAGCAACTCCTTCAGACGTCCGCGCACGCCCTCAAGCTCCTTCAAGCTGAGGCAAGGCTGGTTCGTCTTGGCCTTCTGCACAGCGGCCGAGCTGATGGACGACTGAGGGTCAGCAATGGAATGAGCGATGTGGCGTACCAATTGCACGAGACCATTGCAGCGATACTTGTCCTCCTCGTTGGCGCACACGACGTTGAACAGGGGGCTCTTTGTACGAGCCTCCTGCGCAAGGCGTGCGACCTGCTCCAGGGTGGCGCGGTACTCGGCCTGCTGCTCGGGAGGAACAACCACGACCTGCTTTCTTGTGTTCACTGGTTGTCAGCAAGAGAAACGCACAGTAAACCTACTGAAAGCGGTCTCCAACTCGTGCTCCTTGGCACGGATGTTGGCGATAAGCTCTGTCAGGTTGCGGGGCTGAGGGTAAGGGCCCTGCGTCTGGGGCTGCTGCGGAGTCGTGATCGACTGCTGTGGCGTTGATTGTTGCGGCCCCTGTTGCATCTGCGGCGTCTGCTGCTGGTTCGGCATGTGCCCTCCCGGCATCGCGTTGGGCTGTTGCCCCTGGCTTGGAGCCTGCCCCTGGTTCTGTTGCTGTTGCTGCTGCGCCTGGTTCTGGGCCGCCTGCGCCTGCTGCGCCTGCTGCACCATCTGCTGCATCTGGGCAGAGCGCATGATGCGCCGCTGCTCCTCAGATAACGGCAAGTTGGGGTTGGCCGCGACCGCCTGGATGAGCTCCTGGGAGAGGCCTGGAGGCATGCCGCCGTTGCCGAAGTTGAGGTTCAAGTTGAAGCCGCCCTGGTTCGGCTGCTGCTGCTGCTGCTGCTGTTGCTGTTGGGGTTGTTGCGGCTGCGGGGGCTGTTGCGGCTGCTGCTGATGCGGCTGCTGCTGTTCTTGCGCCTGCTGCTGCATCGGCTGCTGCTGCTGCATGCCGCCCTGAGATGGCTGCTGCTGGGGTGGCTGCTGCTGCGCCTGCTGGGAGTGCAACTGCTGCTGCTGTTGCTGCTGCTGCTGCATCATCCCGCTCAGCTGCTGCTGCTGTTGGGGAGTCATCTGGCCGAGGCGCGACATGTTGTTCTGCAGGTTGAACTGGTTGGCCTGCTGGTTGTCGGGCTGCTGTTGGTTCGCCTGCTGAGCGGGCTGCTGCTGCTGGGGCTGGGGCTGCTGGGGCTGTGGTGGCTGCTGCTGATTGTTCTGGCCCGGCTGGCCTGGCTGGCCCTGGGAGGCAGCGCGGTTTCGTTGCTGCTGCAGCAGGTTGGTGAACCACAGCTCCTCCAATCTCGCAAGCAACGAGTGGTAGATGTCGCGGATCTGCTTGGTGACCGAGTCGCCGCCGTTCGGTCCCGGGGCGTTGGCGTTCTGATAGCCTAGCATCTGGGCCATCGTGGCCCATCCCTTCTCCATAGGCTGCGAGTCAAGCTGTCAAGTTAGCACGGGAAGGATGTGCGGCAACTCACGAAGCGGTAGCCGTTGTACGCAAAGACCAGCGTGAACAGCTTGTAGAGGCTCAACTGCTTCCCGCCAACCATGGGGTAGTTGAGGTTGGGGTTGTGGTTCACCGTGCGGAACACACGGAGCCAGTCCTCCTCTGGCAACATGTTGGCGGGGTTGCGGATCGGGTTGGCCTGCCAAGGTGGCGGATGGCCGCCAGCGTTGGGGTTCGCCGTCGCGGATGGAGCATTGCCGGGAGCGGGCTGCTGCTGCTGCTGTAGTTGAGGAGCAGGCGCAAGGTTGGGGGTCGACTGCTGCGGCGGC
>JAMALN010000632.1:0-23005 GCA_023630115.1 Cutaneotrichosporon sp. PK4640 | reverse complement strand
TCTCATTTTCCTCTTTCTCCATCCTTCTTTCTCGCCCAAACTCCTCCCCTCCTCCCTCCAACTCGTCCTCTCTCAAGTACCGACCCATCTCTGCATTGCGAACCCGACTCGACGATCATCACATCAGCACGCACACAAGGACGCCGCCACCAGCGCGACGGACTCTTGACGCGCACCGCGAACGCGACCGAACGCCAGCTGTGTTGGAGGAATGGCCTGTGGGGGAGCCTCCTAAGTTACAGCAGCGTCGACTCCCCCTTGTAGCTCCCTTGGCTCCTCGGTACCTGCCAGGCCAGTGATACCCCCGGTCTTCCGGCCAAACCCCCGGTCCAACCCCCACTCTGGTCCTGCCTCCCCCCACCCTTCACCAACCAACGCATTCACTCTCGATCTCTCGTTCCCCCTTCGCCCGGTACCCTCCGCCCCCTTTACGTACCCAGCCCCGCCCAGCTGCTGCCCGTTTGCCTGGCACGCCCCCCGGCACGCCTGATCGCACACCACCACACAACACCCCGGCACTCCGGCCTTAGGCTAGTCTAGGTCTCAAAGCCTCTGCTTGCCCGCCGGTCACTCTAGTCTCTCTCGCCCCGCCGCCTTGCGCTACGCCTGGCCCGCCAGTCAGCCAGCCCACATTCATTGATTGATCGGATGCTGGTCCAAGACATGGTCTGTACCCAGCCATCACCCAACACTTTGAGCGAGCCAGAATACTCGTCGGTCTCACCATCATCCGCTGCATCACACCATCACCACATTTCCATCCTTGCATCCCCATCATCTCCATCATCTCCCTCCGACTGCATCCGCCCCCAGTTTTCTTCCCCCACGCTTCCCGACCACCTCGTCCCAAACGCACACGCCCTCGACCCCGACTTTGAAGACTCGCAGTGGCCCGGGCGCGCGCCCCTCGGCTCCCTCTCCCATTCTGCGCGCCAGGCCGCACCCGCCTTCCCACCCCGCCGCGCCGTGTCGGCCGCGAGTTTGACTCCTGCACACACCCCGATCCTCACCCCCGCCCACGACACCGTCTCGCTCTCGGCGACGTCGTCGTCGTCGTCCAGCACCTCCTCCCTAAGCAGCACTACGACATCCACCTCTGCCTCTACCTCGGCGTATTCGTCGGGCTCGAGCTCGAGGAACAATAGCACTCTGCCCTACGCCATGTCGCGCATTCCGCAAGTGGGGCATGCCCACGTTAGCGCCGCGCTGCAGGCCCAGGCGCTCGAGGCGATGTCCGACCGTCCCTCGGAGCGCAACTCGTCTTCTTCCCCGCCACCAGAGGGCGCGCCAACCGCACCTGGCGTAGGCGCTGGTTCTGGCTATGGATCCGCGGGAGCCATTAACAATGGCGTCAGCAGCCGGCGAGCGGGCGCCTCGCATCGCCGCCGATCCCATGGACATGGCCCGATGCGTAACACCCCCGTCCGTCCGCATACGCCCGGGATGACCCCGCACGGTGGGCCCACACCACCCGGCAGCCGCAAGCCCGGCTCCAGCCCCGCAGCAGGCATGTTCAACCAACCCACCCGCGCATTCGTGCTCGAGCGCCTCCACGAGTATGCCCCAATGGCGCTTTCGAACCCACGCACAAGCGACGTGCGCATAGGTGAGTGCGAGCGTGCGAGCACGCGCAAGAATGAGCTTGGACTTTGGCGCGGCGCTTTTGCTTTGTGTGTCTTGCGGTGGCACGGCACGCCCCTCGTTCCCGCCTGCGCCTGATTGCGTGGGTCCGGGCCACCAAAAGACTCGTCAATGCAAACGCGCAACAACAATGGGCTGCTTTTTTCCTCCCTGAAACCGTGGCTGACGCCACCCAGTCGTCCCCAGCAGGCCCAAGAGGCAAGACCAGCCCCCAGAATCGCGGCGCGGCACGCACCCGCCGACGCCCGAGTCGGCTTCGACATCCGGCAGTGCGCCGATCACGCCCAACGGCGGCGCCGCGCAGCCAGCCGCTGCGGCGCAGGCGCAGGCAACCATGCCCGTGCGCTTCTACGCGCTGCACCGCGACTATCTTGTGCCGCAGAGCGCCCTGTTCCGCAACATTCTCACGGGAGGATTCAAGGACGGCTCGCCAGAGGCCAAGGGCTGCAAGCTGCTCCCCTACACGTCGCTGCACGGCCCGCGGCCCGTGTTTGTGCCGCTGCCAGACCCCGAGAGCTTTGACGCCCTCGTGCACTGGATGTACTTTGGCGACGTGGGCAAGCTCGAGAGCCAGCTCTCGAGCGGCGAAGTCAAGTGGCGCGGCCTCATCCGCAACATCCAGTACCTGGGGTGCGACGAGCGCACGCGCGCAGTCGTCGCCAAGTGGTGGCAGCGATGGGCGCAGGCGGACAGGCGCATCGGACGACCCAAGGAGGAGAAGAAGGAGGAGGATTCAGACGACGAGCACACGGAGGGTGTCCCCGTGCCGCGGCGGAGGGGGCCGCGGCCCGTCGTCGACGAGGACGAGGACGACGAGCGCGAGAGCAGCTACGACAATGCCGACGACAAGCTCAGCTCGCCGTGGCGCTCGTCGGATAACCTTAGCTACTCGGTCGACGCGGACGAGATGACCCGCCGCCTTGGCGGGCTTTAGGGGGACGTGTTTTGCTTACTGTTGTACACTCAGTACCATATGCACTGCTTGAGTTAGCTGGGTGGCGCCTCGGCGGCGGCGGTGCAGCGAGACACGAGGTGGAGCCGAGCTGAGCCTCAGCCATGGGGCACCTGCCCATGTGCACACCCAAGGATTCCGTCGTTACGTCCCCAGGTCCCAGCATACCGCGGGCCAGTGAGCAATGTGCGATTTCACACCCCACCATCAGATCACTACTAGATGTCCATCCCCGTCTATTGTACAACTGCTAGCCCATGCTCACGCCTGTGCCCATGCCCAAGCCTGCGCCCATACCTGCGCCCATGCCGCCGTCCTGCAGCAGCGCCATGAGGTCGATCTCGCTGCCGAGCGGCATCGTGTTCTGGCTAAACAGGCTCTGGATGAAGTCGTCGAGCGTGGCGTCGCTCGCGCTCCAGGGGTGGTCGAGCGTCGTGGGGCTGGGGTTGGGGTGGTCGCGCGCGAGCGGCACGGTCCACAGCTGCGCGGCGGGGTCCGGCGCGTCCGTGCTGCTCTGGTACTCGGCGACGAGCTCCTCGAGGATGAGCGCCTTCTGCGCGGCGGCGTGCCACGTCTCGCTCGTCTCGCGCAGCATCGCCAGCATCTCGTTGCAGTGCGCGAGGGCCGAGGCGGCGTGCGTCGCGTCCGCGGCCTGCGCCGCGGCGAGGAGGAACGACGTGCCCGCCGTGTAGATGGCCTGCGCCATGGTCGGGGGCGTGAAGCGCAGCGTGTGCTGGGCGCGGTGGAGCTGCGCGAGGCGGTGGATCCGCAGTGCCGCGCGGTGACACCTCTGTCTCGTCAGCCACATCCAAGAGCGACTCACCGTCATGGCATACTTGCCAAAGTCGACCTCCTCCTTGTTCGTCACGGTCACCTGCGAGAAGGGCTGGAAGAGGAAGATGGCGATCCACGAGCAGCCCAGGTGCAGGAGGATGATGTGCGGGAGCACGAGGTCGTTCTCGTCCTCGCTCAGCTGCATGTTCGGGGGCAGGCTGTTGAGCCACGCGGTCAGCTCGTCACTGAACCGCTTGACTGTGCCGTCGTGCACGAGCTCAGACTTTTGGTAGCGGCCCGTGTAGCTGCGGTCAGTGCCTGCATACCTCCAGAATGAGCACTCACATGGTGGTGGTGATCTCGGTCGCGATGCGCATCAGCGACGTCGTGTACACGAAGCAGGTGGAGAGGTACGTCTTCTGCGGGGGCGCGCGGCCGTCGGGCCACGTCCACTCCCAGTTGTCCGTGATCTCGTCGGCGGACGGGTACGGCACGCTGTGCCACTGTGTCATGAGCGGCGTGCGGCCCATGTAGATCGCCCACATCTCCTCCTGGACATAGCACGACCAGTACGTGACGCAGCGCTGGGTGTTTTGCTCCACCGAGAGCTTGTGGCGCTCCACGAGCGGCGACGTGTCGACATGCAGGCCGAGGGCGAAGCACATGCGCGTCGCCAACCCGTTGTAGATCCACCCGATGGAGTAGTCGCCCACCGTGCTGGAGAACGAGCTGCGCAGCGCGAGGCCCTGCACCGTCGCGAGGGAGGGCGTGCCGATCTCGGCGTCGAGCCGCCGGTTCGCCTCCTCGTGGAACGCGCGCCGCGTCGTGATGGCGCGCAGGTATCCCTCGTCCGCGTACGCGAGTCCGAGGGAGAGGATGACGTTGTGCAGCACCGGGCTGTAGTTTGGCGCGACGAGGGGGATGTCCGCCTCGGGCAGGCTCAGCGCCACCTCCATGTCCCGGTAGAAGAGGTGGGGCGTGGAGCGCTGCCCGAACGCCGAAAAGTAGCGGAAGAAGCGGTCGACCGCCGTGTCGTGCGCCTCGCGCGTGATGTAGACCTCGGGGAGGAAGCGGCCCCACCGCTTGTCGTCGCCGCGCGCGCTGTTCGGATCCTCTGAGGGCGGGTGCGTGGGCTTGGCGCGGTGGAAGGCGCTCGTGGGGCCGAAGAAGCGCAGCGTGCCGTCGTCGTCGTGGAGCTGGGGTTAGCATGCGGAGGCGGGGCGGGTAGGCGAGGTAATGCGGAGCGAGACGAGACGGGGCGAGAGATGAGTTGCTGCCGTGTGCCACTCATGACCACGCCGGCGCCACTTCCCAGCTCGCCATCTAGCCGAGCCACACATTCAAGCCGTCATGGGAGGGCCATTGAGACCACCGACTCACCACGTCCTCGACGTCATCCTTGTGCCGCGGCGGTGCGAGCTTCGGGGGCATCGGCGAGCGCGTGCTGCTCTCGATGCTCGGCGCCGATCGCTGGATCGACATGAGCTCCAGCCGCGTCTTGTAGTCCTGCACGAGGCCCTCGAGCTCGTCGACGCGCGCGCGCAGCGCATTCGTCTCGCTCCGCGACAGCGGCTTCCGCCAGTCGTCCTTGCCGCCCCACACGCACTCGTCCTGCCGTCAGCCCGCACCTCCCACTGCGCACCTTGTACGCGACACACGTCGCGCACGGCTGGCTTCCGTCGCACTTCTTCTTGCTGCCGTCAGCGGGGTCCCCGGTGCAACATGCCGGACTATCGCGGAAGTCGGGCGGCCCACATCGGCCCACAGATCTACTCACCGCTGCCGGCAGTTTACACATGCCTGGCTCACGTTCTGTCGCGAGCGCTTGTTCGCGCGCTCATCGCCCGAGCCCGACATGGCGTGGATGGTGGATGGCGATGGTGTGGTTTGTGTTGTTGGAGAGGCCGATGGTATCCGTCCCCGCCGGGTTCCGACTCGACTTTCCGCCCTCCACTTCGTTAATGATGTCTTTGTGGCGCAACAACAATCAATCTCCAGAGTTCAGCCGTCTCGCGTGGGGCGGGCCGTGTCCGCCCGCCTGCTGCCCACCACATGTCACCATGCATGGCGTGTGCTCTTCATCTACGGTGGTCGCTCGACCACCAAGGTACACCCGGAGATCCACCAAGCAGGACCGACCCCGACCGGCAGCAACTCGCCCGGCGCCCGCCCGCTCTCTCAGCCGGAGACTGCCGGTGGAGGCTCGGCGACGGGAGTAAATACCCGAATCCGTGGCAACGGGTGCAATTTGAATCTCAGTGGCACTTCGCTCACCTCAGCCAATCCACCTCGTCTGCACTCCGACCCTCAACTCTGAGTTGCTCCCCCGCTTCTGGAACACCTCCAGACCCTGCAGATGCCAAAAAGTTCTTGCCCGGGATCGAACCAGGGACCTTGCGATGATTTGCGATGTTGTATCATTGCAATCGCACGCTCTAGCCACTGAGCTACAAGAACCGCCAACGGTGGCTGATGTCCATGCCTGGGGCCCCAACATAAGCCGCTTCGGCCCGCTCAGACGTGAGATGCGCGCCCCGTGGCCTGTCATCGGCGCTGGGACATGTCTGGGAGGCGTAGCGCGGGCGGTGTGTGGCGCGGGCACTGTGCGGTGAGGGAGAGTAGGCGGTTGAAGCGACGGCGTTAGGCCACAAAGGAGTGTAGTGCTCGCATCAGTTCGGCTGATGCGAGACTCGAGTGCAGTCGCTTGTCGCCTGCTGGCGTGTAGGACCGTCTCTACGCGACGCGGTGGTCTCGTAGATCTGAGTGCTGGAATGTAAGCATGGCTTGCGTGTTGCGGCCATATCCCGGTCTAGGCCCGCTTGAGGTTGACCCGGCAACCGGGCCCAGCACCCCAACTCAGAGCGGAAGGCATGTTCTAGCGAGCGGAAGGCATGTTCTCGTCAGCAGATGGCACATTTAGCGGGAGCGCTTGGACACTGGCGGCTGCGGGTGGCGATGATTGTTGTCGGGCCATTGTGGGAGCCGAGGAGTCGCTGTTGTTAGAGGAGTGGACAAAGGCTCAAGTGGCGCGGTCACCCGCCGCCATCCAAGACTGGAGAGGTAGCCGTGTCCCCGCTGTCTCTGTCTTCAGCTGCTCCTTCAGAAATTTGGCACTATCTATGCCATGGTCTCCGTATCAGATTACCCATGCCGCCGGAAAGCCGGCGCGCGGGGAGCACGCGCCGGCCACGGAAAGGCTTGTGCCGCGGCGATCTCGGACCCTCGCCAGCACGAGCCGCAACTGCACGCCACGGCACCTCAAAAGGGCAAGCAGCCGCCATACCTTCTCGCAGCAGGGACGGTTGTTCCTCTGAAAGAGCCGTGTGCTCCCCAGGAGCGTCAGCCTCAAGATCTGCGGGTCCGCTCGGCACCCCAGTTTCCTGTGTGCCATCTGGGTTCCCGCACTGCGGTCCATCGGGCTGGAACCTGCTGCCGAGCAAGGTCCTGTGACCTTAGGGCATGGGCCAGTCCGTTGCGCACAGTCTGCGGGTGCACGCCACCCGACGAGTTAGGTTTAGGGTGCGAGTTGCTTCTTTCACGCCACGTTCCGCATAGCACCCACGCTCGAGTACCGGCTATTCTGAGAACACTCGTGCAACAATGCAGATTATACGCACAATAAATCTTCACTGGCAGCATGGAGCGAAGGCTGGGTGTAGTGGGGAATGTGCGGCGGAAGGGGGGGGTGGTGGCGTCGTGTGGCATGTCTCATGACGCCAGCTTGTGGCACCCCCAACGACAACGACCACCCCCCTCAACCTGCCGGGGCCACCGGCCGTGCTGACTTTGCAGGGTCACAGTCCTGCAGATCTCGGCTGTGCTCAAGGACCAGCCTGCCTGCGCAGCTGGGATGGCTTGGGGGGCAGGGTCCGGCTTTTGCAGACCCAGCCACGATCGACCCTCCACCACCCCACCCCTGCCCTTCCTTCGTTGAGCCACAAGTTGCCTCACGCACTCTCACGTCAACGCGAATTCAACAATGTAGCATGCACGTATGGGGAAGACCTACGCTATTCTGGAAGATGCGGGTAAACAGCAGGGCGCCGGTGGAAGATGCTCGAATGTGCTGGTTGCTATCGGCGCCCGGGGCTGCTCTTGGGACTAGAGTCTGCGCTAGCGCTGGACTTCGGCGCGCTTAATCTTGCCGACGGTTTGAAGTCACCGGGCGCATTATCCTCGTACCGCCGCGGGTTCGAGGGCCGCGGGGGAGAAGGGCGGTCCCACTCGCTGTGACGACTCGGCCCGCCGCCGAGTCTCGCCTCTGGCGGTGGCGGCGAAGTTGCTCGTGCGGTACGAGAAACGTCGCCAGAGTGGTCGGGCCGCGGTTTCATGGCGTACGCCTCGTAGAAGGCGGCTCGAGGTAGGACCTGCTGGCGGCGGTTGGGGGGCGAGTGACTCGTTGTCTGAGAGCGCGAGCTGCCCTCGCTCATCTCGGGGATCGACAAGCGGGTTGGCCACTGGGCACGGTCGATAGGAGGCGTCGATCGAGGGTGGGACACAGGGGAATAGTCGGGGGCGCGAGGGAGAGGGGAAGAGCCTCGAGAGCCAGGCCGCGGGCGGTGATATGACGGGGCGTATATTGAGGGAAACGGGGCTGGAGGATGTACCAAGGACGAAGGGAACGTCGAGGAGGAGGGGTGGGAGGAAGACCCAACTGAGAGGGAGCGGCTATTGTCCGTTGGGGGCCAAGTTCTGTGTCTAGGCAGCTCGGGCCGAACGACAAGCGGTGGCGGGCCTCGAGACAATCTCGATGATTTTGGCTGGGCGTCGGTGGCGAGCAAATTTGAGCGTGGGGGTGAGAGATGCTCCGCTCGCGAGCGCTTGGATGGAGATGGGTAGTCCGAAGAGTGGTCAGACGAAGGACGTGGGAGGTATGGGTGGTGAAGTGGTGGGACAGCAGGGTCTGTGCTGGAGATCTGGGTGTCACGCGGGGTGCCACTGTCCACCGGACTGAGGAGGCTGGTAATGGGAGGAATTCGTGCTGGCCGAGGCCACTGAGATGGGCCCGTCGAGTGGGAATGGTAGTTTGAGGGGCCTGGGTGGGGGAAAGTCGAGTCAGTTGGTGATGAGAACGGGTGCGAAGGTCCTGCCTGCGGGGCGCGAGACCGTCGCTTCACCGCACGTTTGGCGTTGCCGACCTCCTGCTGTTAACCACGAGCATGACAGAGGGAAGATGCTGGCGAGGGGAGGACCGAGAGAGTGAGTGGTGAGCAACAAACCTTTGCTAACAACTCGGCCTCGTGAAGGAGTTCCAGGACAGTGGACCAAGGTGGGCCCTCGCCACCCAGTCCACATGGCGCTATCACTCGATATGTGTGCTTGACGGCTTGCCCGAGCTGATGGCGGATCGCGTAGAGGTCGTCGTCTGTCTCATGCTGGCATGGTTAGGCAAAGAATCTGGGGGAGGCAGTGAGGGAGAAAAGCCGCGGTTCCCTTGTGTCGATCCTCCCTGTGAGCACGGTCCGGCTTACCGTCTGGAACACGTCTGCCAGCTCGTACAGGTCCTGGAGCTCCGCGAACGGCGCGCCCCCCTCGCCCAGCTTGCGTGCGATGCGCCGTATGTCGCGAATGTACCGCGTCACCAGGTCGAGCTTGTCCTCTTGTCGTGCAGGGTAGTCCATGTGAGTGTGCGATAGTGGACAGAGAAACGGTAAGAACGGCAAGTTGATGATGCTCGGACGAAACATTGGGGGCGGGGGCGAGTGTACCGAGCCTCCGAACCCTTCCTCGCCGACACAACGCGATGGAGACCGAGCTTCCCGACCAAACGTGGGTGACTTTCCTTGCGGCCTGCGCCGCTACATCCCTCGGAGGCATTCCTCGCCACCGCCACCGCAAACAACCGCCGGCGGCCACCGCCGCTGCGGTCTACGCCACCACGCGTCTACTGGACACATGAACAGGGGCCGGCCCATCCGACGCCCTCAGCCGCCTCGTGACACCATTGCATCAGTCATGCGCACTAGATAGGCCCTTGACCCGCGGATTCCGACGCCGACAGGCAAGTCGAGGGGGGCGATGCCAGTGCGGGGCGAGGACGGAGCGGGGCATGCGGGCAGGAAACTGGACGAAGCAAGACGGTGTAGCGGGGACAACGGCAGCGTGCCTAGCACGCGACGCGCTGCTGGCGACTGTCGATCACTGTCGAGCCCCTCTTCAGCCCCTCTCGAGCCACCCATCTCGTAGCCGCCATGGGCGAGAGTAGCGAGGGCGGGCCTCCCCGCTGATAGCTGTCCCAAGACAGTTTAACCACTTCACCCGCGCGCGATACGACCAGACCGGAGCCAAGGAACGCCATGGCCCTGCTGAAACGGAATGCAGTGGTCCAAACTCTGCTGCAAGCTAATCTTGCCCCTCTGTTCCAAGTGTGGGTCAGGAGGAGAGCAGAGCAAGCACAGTGTCGGGCCCGGTGTCGTGGCGGCGCTTTGTCGTCGGGGGCCGGCTATCTCACCCGATACCCGAAGGACCGAGTGGAGGATCGCCCGTCATTCGCCTGCTCAGCAGCGGCGGTGGCCGCCGCTGCGGTGGTCGCGCGAGTCCGAGTCGGACGCGATATCCTGCCAAGGTCGGGAGACGCGAGGCGGACGTAGGCGACGGCGGCGTTCTCCACCTTCTGACACTCTATAAGAGCGAAGGAGGGCTTCTCCGAGAGCAGCGGGAGGCTCGACAAGAGCTCGGTGACCCGTAGGGGGCAGACGAAAACGAGCGCGCCACAAAGCAGGGTCGGGGGGTGGAGGAGCAAAACACAAAAAGACGTGCTCGCACGCTGAGTCGAACAGCGGTTAGCCCGGATGAGACAATCTATCCACAACGGACTGTGATAACCACCTACACTATACGAGCGTCAGATAACATTTCGCGATCCGTGGTGGCCTTATAAGCACACCCCTCTGAACGCTCTCTCAAGTTGCCGAGCCTCACTGCCCGGTGTAGATGCTTCTGGCACACAGAACCCGCCCCAGAAGCATAGCAGCATCATACATCTGTCGTTGTTTCTTCTCGAGCCACTCCGTTGCCATCACAAGTCATCCCAACTGGGCGCGTCTGTGCCAAGCATGCATGCGGAAACCGGATATGGGAATACGCGAGTCCGCACCCGATTGCCACTCTCCCACGGTGATTTGTTGTGGCTTGCATTGTCCAATTGTCCACGTTGACCCACTGCTGGTCCATTCGGGTGCAGACTAGCGCCCTTGCACGCCGGGCACCCCTGTGGGCCCGGCGGCACGGGGACACGAGGCCGCGCATCATGTAGTGATCGGGGCCCTGGGTGTACCGTCCCCCTGGAGCTGCCGGCCGGCGATGAGGTCACATCCCTGGTGTCCGAGGCCCGAAGAGCGCGGGGCCGCAACTTTCTACCAATACTCGCCTCCACTTGTAACCAACTCTACCGAGAGCGACAAGGCACAACCATTAGGATATCGAACCAGAACGCTGCACCGCACGCGCGTCACCACTTCCGCCTCCCCTGCACCAAGCTGCCTCGCTGCCTCCCCGGCTATCTGACACGTATCCAGCCCGGCGCGCTCTTGTTGCCGTTCCATTTTCTGGCTCTTATAGCTTGACATCGTACTCTTCACCACCCCAACCTCCTACACACACCTTAGACACACTAGAACCTAGACAACAATGGCGTTTCCAAGGCCCAAGCCCACTACGGTGAGCTCCCTGACCAGAGCTTTGCTGACAGCAGATGGAGACGCTCGCGGTCGTGAGCAACCGAGACTGACGGTGCTAACGAACAGGAGCGCCGCGACCCTCCCTTCAGCATCCGCAAGATGGCCGTCGCCCTCCACGGCTCCGAGGAGGCGCTGCAGCTGAAGGAGAAGTTCATGGCGGAGGTGAGTGGGCTATACGGCGTAGTGGAGCGATGTGGGACTGGCGGCGGCGAGCCGCGGCTCGTGGTACTTGGCGGTGGCCACGGCGGCCCGCGAAGTGCGGAACCCTGGCGCGGGCATCTATGCCGCCTGGCCATGTACGCCATGTTCGTCTGGTGCCCCTCGGGGTGGCGGTGAGCATACCTTTGGCAGTGTAACTCAGGCTCGAGGTCGACACCTGCGGAGCTGGTGTCGGCCACTTGCCACCCTCTCCCTCAGTCCAGCAACCGTCGCCAGCAGCTAACGGCAGATCGCGAGAAACCCCGCGTTCAAGAACAACGACATCCATGACATCTCCAAGGACGAGATCCGTGAGCGGACGATGGAGAAGGTGAGTGGCCAAAACCATTTCGGCCGTGACTTGTGATGGCCCGAGCTCACACCAGTTCGGTGCTATGGTCGAGTTTGTGACCTCGGAGAGCATTGAGGTCTTCACCCAGCGCATGGCGCTCGTCGGCATTGCCGACCCGGCCTTCTGGACCCGTTTCGGCGTGCACTACGGCCTCTTCCTCGGCGCCCTCCGGAGCGGCGCTACCCAGAACCAGATGAGTGAGTGATCTGCAGATCGGCGAGGCACGATCAGCCGCTTGTATATACCCGGCCACCCGACTGACGCACAGGCTACTGGGTTGAGAAGGGTGTGCTTGGCCTCAACGGCGTCATCGGCTGCTTTGCCATGACCGAGCTGGGCCACGGCTCCAACGTCGCCGGCCTCGAGACCACCGCCACCTTTGACCAGGAGAGCGACACCTTTGTCATCAACACCCCCCACCTCCGCGCCACCAAGTGGTGGATCGGCGGTGCTGCCAGCTCTGCGACCCACGCGGCCGTCTTTGCCCGCCTCATCGTCGACGGCAAGGACCACGGCGTGCAGACCTTCATCACCCAGCTCCGCGACACCAAGACCTTCCAGACCCTGCCCGGCATCACCATCGGCGACATCGGCAAGAAGATGGGCCGCGACGGTATCGACAACGGCTACATCCAGTTCACCTTTGTCCGCGTGCCGCGCGCGCACATGCTCATGAAGAACACGCAGGTGTCGCGCGACGGTACGGTCACCAAGCCGCCCCTCGCCCAGCTCGCCTACGGCGCCCTCCTCGGTGGCCGTACCTCGATGGTCGCCGACTCGTCCAACTCGGCCAAGAAGGCGCTCACCATCGCCGTGCGCTACGCCGCGATGCGCCGCCAGTTCTCGTCGGGCGGCAACAAGCTCGAGACCCAGATCCTCGACTACCCTATCCACCAGCGCCGCCTGTTGCCGCTCGTCGCGCAGGCTGTCGCCATCGGCTTCACCGCCACCAAGCTCCAGCAGATGTACGAGGACATGACGCAGTCGCTCGACCGCCTCAAGCCCACCGACCCCAACCTGATGGAGACGCTCGCCAAGCTCAAGGAGACGCACGCGACGTCGGCTGGCCTCAAGGCCTTCTGCACCTGGTCGACGCTCGACACGATCGAGAAGTGCCGCCAGTCGTGCGGTGGCCACGGCTACTCGTCGTACTCGAACCTCCCCGCGCAGTACAACGACTTTGCCGTCCAGTGCACGTGGGAGGGTGACAACACCATCCTGGCCCTCCAGGCCGGCCGTGCCCTCGTGTCCTCGTACATCGGCGCGACCCAGGGCGCCAAGCTCCCCTCGGGCGTCGCCTACCTCCAGGACGAGGCCAACCTCACCGCCAAGTCGGACGGCTCGCTCTCGCTCGACGACATGGAGCGCGGTTGGGACTGCGTCGCCGCCAACGCGACCAAGAAGGCTGCGTACGAGTACGCTGCGTTCCGGAAGCAGGGCAAGAACAAGGACGAGGCCCACGAGCTTTGCTCGCAGTCGCGCTTCATCGCCGCCAAGCTCCACACCACGGGCTACATCTTCAAGATGTTCAAGGCGGCCATCGCCGACCTCGAGGAGGGCGCCGAGAAGGCGACCCTGTGCACTGTCGCCAAGCTGTACGGTGTGTGGCAGATCGAGCAGAACGAGGGCGTCTTCCTCAAGTACGGCTTCCTCAAGCCCGAGCACACGGACGAGGTGCAGCGCCAGGTCGATGCGTTCTGCCTCGAGGTGCGCAAGTACGCCGTGCCACTCATCGACTCGTTCGCCCTCTCGGACCACATCATCAACTCGCCCCTCGGCAAGTGGGACGGCTCGGTCTACGAGTCGTACTTTGAGCAGGTCCGGGCACAGAACCCCCTCCCCAAGGAGCACCCGTACTTTACGCGCCTCATCAAGCCGCTCCTCGAGCGCGAGCCGTTCTCGCACGAGGACGTCGAGGGCGAGATGGACCTCGACAACGAGCTGCAGGAGATGCAGGCCAAGATGGCCAAGCGCAAGAGCAAGAAGTAGTGTATTACCACTGTAGACCATGAAAATGTACACTCGTCCGGAACGGTTCAAGCTCAAGGTTGCAATGTGCGTGCCGAGGCGGCGGACCTGGCTCCCGCGGCATGCCCAGGTGGTGTGGTATAGTGCCGGGCTTCGGCATGCAAGCCAACATGATCGACTGGCTTTAGCCTCGGAGCGGCGTCACGCCTGACGATCATCTTTCGCTAAGCTGCGGGAGCGCACTATGACGCCGACGTCGGTGAATGTCATGCTGACCTCTGCATATCTTAAGACGGCGAGCGCGCCGCAGTGCCCGCCATGCCCACAATGTCACCTCCCCGTCGCATGTCCTCCCCCGCCGTCCTCGCCGTCTTCGGCTCGCTCATGTCCTCGGCGCTCCTCGCGGCCGGCTGCCAAGCAGCCTGCGCTGGCGGCGTAGCCTGCATCCGCAACGAGTGGCTCTTCCTCCCCGTCGTCCCACTAGCGACGATCGCGCACCTCATCTCGTGCGCCGCGGTCGCCGTCGACCGCTCGACCTTCCGGCGCAAGTGGTACCCGCGGGCCTCGGTATGTCTTGCATGGACGCGCTGACTCAGGCCGCTGCCCTCGCGCTGGCGTTGGTGGCACTCGGCGTCTCCCTCGCCCAATGGATGAAGGTTGAGCTGCCACCCCCTCTCGCGAGGCGGACGGGGTACGGGGTCATGCTCATTGGGCAGGGGGCCTGGGTATCAGTGCTCGCGTAAGTCCGGATCATTCGAGGGCTTAGCGAACCTCGGCCACTGTCGTTCGGTGACTACGGGCTGATCCCAGATATGTGCTTGGAGACGCTGTGCCCCACGAGCGGAAGCATGTGCTGCCTTTACGGGAGAGGAGATCGGTGCTTGTTCGGTCATGGAGATGGAGGCGTGTCTGAGATGTTGATGATGAGAGATGGGCTGGGCGAGACCATACACGCCGATGCATGTCGATCAGTCAGCTGATCCATCACGCGCACGGGCGGCGGGCGGGGCGACTAACCCAGCCTCGCATGCATGTTTGACGAGCGGGCATTCAATCATCACGATGCGCGGCGGACGATGCCAGTGGCTGCTCGAACTTTGGCTGGGGTCGTGCACGTGGCATGACCGAGATGATGACCAAGCTCTCCTGGGCGAGCTGAGCAACACGACTGGCGGTTGACATGATCTTTCATTACGTTCCTTGCTCCGGCATGCTTTCCTGGCTGTCTCATTCGGGGGCTGCTCAACACATCGGATGCAGCCTCGGTCACATATAAGACGGTGCTGGAAGCGCAGCACAGTTCTCACAACAGTTACATGTTTCCCCAGCTGCCTCGCCAGATCTCACTCATCGCACCGCAACTACTCCTCCTCTCTCGAAACCTCACCACCATGGCCGCAAAGACTATCACCGTGGACGTTACGGTAAGCCCCCCCTGCAGAACCACTCTAACGCCAGTCCGACACCGTCTGCCCCTTCTGCATCATGGGCATCTCGCAGCTCCAGCAGGGCGTGGACGCCTACAACGCCGAGAACCCGGCCGCCCCCGTCAAGCTCCACCACAGGCTGCACCCGTACCAGCTGCGGTCCGACATGTCCTACGAGCCCGTCGCGCGCAACGCGGACATGGACGCGCGCTACGGCTCTGGCGGCCGCGGGCCCGGCATCCGCGCCAACCTCGCCCAGCAGTTCGCCGACGCCGGGCTCAAGTACGCGCCCGACTCGCAGCTGGCCAACACGCACCGCGCGCACCGCCTCGAGATGCTCGCGCGCTCCAAGGGCGACGAGGAGTCCTGGAACGTCGGGATGGAGCTCATGCGCGCGTACCAGGAGGGCGGGGAGGCGCCGTCCGACCCCAAGGTGCTCGCCCGCGTCGGCGTCAAGCACGGCCTCTTTGCCTCCGAGGCCGAGGGCGAGAAGTGGGTGCTGTCCGACGCGCTCGACAAGGAGACCAAGGCCGCGTACGCCGAGGGACGCGGCAAGGGCATCAACGGCGTGCCCAACTTTATCTTCCAGGACAAGTACCAGACCTCGGGCGCGATCGGCAAGGACGCGTTCAAGTCGGTCATTGCGCAGATTGTCGCCAAGGACGTGTAGAGACCTGTAGCCATAGCATTAATGTACTGTGACACTAGTTCCATCCAAGTGTGAGTGGGGGGGGGGGGGCACAAAGCCGAAGTAGCGATACATGTTTGCAGTCAGATACACTCAGCTGAGGAGCCATGCGGTGACGGCGCCAACGCCTCCGCCCACGCCGCAGAGATCACCTGCGCCCCCGTCGATGCCTTCCGCTGGCCACTTGGCCCCGGCGCGGAGTGCATACAGCGCCCACACGCTCCCGGCGCCGACGAGTGCGCCGAACCGCTGTCGTCAGCCCGTCCTCATCTGATACCAACAGCAAATGTGAGCCCCCGGCGCCCGGACAGGACGAGCGCGATGAGCACGGCCTCGGCCGCAGCGGCTGGCGTCAGCGGTTTACCCGGTCGCGGAAAGCGCTCGCCGGCGGGCGCGAGCGTGGGGATGCAGCCCACCGGCGCCGACACGCACCCATCGGCAGCAGCATGAGGTAGCGCTGGCTCCCGTCAAGCAGTGGGGAGCGGTATGGCCACAGTTTTGTACATCCCTCCGGGGTGCAAAAGCCAAACACGCCGAAGCGGACCCACGTGTCGCCGCGCACGAGGGTGAGTAGCGCCAGCGGCGTGTGCGGCGCAGACAGGGACGCGACGGTGCTGCTGTCAGCCACTCGTATTCAACGGACGCACAGGAGGATGGCGCTGAGGGCCGCCGCGAACAGTGCTGGAGTCATGGTGTGAGGAACGCCAAGAGTGACGTCGGATTCAGGCCCCGGATCGCCTGCCGTCCCGCGCCTGCTTTCCCTCCGCCCCCTGTGTTGTTCTCGTGCAGCGAGCGTTCCTCGGACGTTGCGCCGGGTATTCCGAAGCGAGCTCTTGCCAGTGATCAGCTGACCGCTATCATGCCTCAGGGCCGATTGATAGCATCGGCGGCATCGGAGCGGGCGGCTTGGCCCCTGCGGCATGCAACTGCCCATTTGCAGGGCGCGGGCGACCGCCGATCCAACGTAGCGTGGGCCGTGGCGCTGCCAAGAGCTGCTGTGCAGTCCGTGGGCGCCGCCAGAGCCCGAGCCCACTATCTTGCGACGGCTCGTGGTTCTTGCAAACATCTCTTTGCTTTCTACAATCACTCTCATTTATATCGGCGCTGGCTCGCCCACCTGCTCCCCATCGGCTTGCTTATCTCCGTATCTCCCGGCCCCACGGCTCCCCCACCCTCCCACACGCGATCCGCCAAACTTGGCCCAACACGATGCCCTGCCCCGGCGACTCTGACGGTGACGGCGCTGGCGGTATGTCCTTTTGTGGCCTCGCTGACAGCAGCCGAATGCGCGTGGCGCAGCATCGGCCTCGACGAGTGGGCCTGCGCCTACTGCCGCCGCCCCTACGTCGTCGAATAGCCCACCACCCACCACCCATCACCCACACCACCTCATCTCTCTTGCATACTGCAGCGCAGTCTCGTAGCTGGTCTACGTGTACGTATTAGCGCGTCCGAGCGCGTGCCATACATGGCACTGTTATGGCACATCCCTGCACATCGCGCCCTGCACATCTGCTTGTTTCAGTTGTGCCGCGTCCATCTGACGTGCAAGCCTGGCCCGCGTCGCTATTGTACACCGCGCCTCATCCCTCTGCGGGACCCTCCGCGAGACCGGCGGCGAGGCGCGCCACATCGGCATTGTGCCGCGCGACAAAGCCCCGCAGGGCTGCGTGAGCGCTGTACCCCCACTCGAGCTCATCGAGGAGGAAGCGCCACAGGGCGCGGAGGGATGCATCGATGCGCGCCGCCTCGGGGGTGGCAATCGTGTCGGACAGCCACGCCAGCTGGGCGTAGTATGCGCCCACGTTGACGGTGTCGCTGAGCATGTCGTCGAGGGTCATGGGGTCCGCTGACGGCTTGGGGGAGAAGGGGGATTCGGAGCGCGAGGTGGCGGGCGTGGACTGCGACGAGGACCACGGCGAGGTCGAAGTCGACGAGGGCTGGAGTCAGCTTTGTCACGATACGCCGCTCACTTGCGAATCCTGGTACTGGAACTGGAGGGACATGGTGGCGAGCGATGGTGAGGAGGGCGTGGGGGAGAAAGCTGATGCATTGCTCTTGTAGCTCGCCGTGTGGCCCAGCGACGGCGACCAGGCGAGTGGGAATCTGTAAGCAGTCTGTAAGCGCCACACACCCGTACATCCGACTACCACGGCTAGCTCAGCTTACACAATTGTCCATACTCTGCGTCCTGCCTGCATGCATCCACCATACCGGCCCGTCATCGCCGACGTATGCATCGCTCAGTCTCCAGTCTTTGTAAGATCACCATTTGTAACATCACCAAACACCGGTCTCGAGTATTTACCGACCTGCAGTCCACACTCCAGGTCAGAGTCTGTGCATCTCGGGGCACCGAGCCGACCTTGCACGCCGTCATGAGAAGGGATTCGCACGGCATGCGCGCGGATGTGTAACATAGTGTTTGTACGGGGCGCCGAGCTCGAAGGGAGCAGGGGGCGGCGATCGCGCCGAGTGTGCGGTGCGCCGCGGCAGGAGATGGATGGAAGTATCGGACGGGTCGTCGTCACCCCCGTGGCCGCGGCGCCCCGGTGTCATGTGTGGCCATGTGTGGTCCTGTGTGGCGGGGCACCGCGCACACTTCCGTGTCCAACCATCCAATGCATCCAAGATCGTGGCCACATGCACGCCCCAGGGCTTGGACGGCTGATCAGCTCGCATTGGGTCGGGTCGGGGCACTGGGAGCCCGTGGTGTGAACGGCGCAGCCACCCTTCGCACCACGACCGCCTTCGACGTCAGAACCTGTCAGGTCAGCTTGCATTCCGTGTCGACCCACGAGCCCCTGGGCCCTCGACCGGAGCGTCAATTCTGGAAGCCGGGGCCTAGGAGTGGGGGGTGGGGCAGTTTCCACTCCTCCGGCTGCGCACCTGCGCGGGTGTTCCCCAAGTCCCCGGCTGTCCGAGTTAAGCATGACTACCGCCTCGATCGGTTGCCGTGCTGCCATCGTGTAGGCCAGCGCACTCTCGTGTGATCGCCTCGCGTACCTATGGCTCGTACGCGCGAGTGCGCAGTGCACTAGTGCACGCAGCCGCTAGTCTCATGCATTAGTCCCTTCCCGGCCTTGAGCACTTCAGGCGGTGCACCGTGCAGCTTCGGTGACGTTTGTGGGAAGTGTCAATTGACGAGGTGTAACGACTAGTCTCCCTCCGCAGCCCCGCTGCCACACGACACCACGCCTACCGCGACTGACCTTCCCTGCCTTCCTCGCACCACACTATATCATCACCTCCAACGTCTCCAACACTCTTGTCACCTCCCACTCCTCTTCCCCGCGTACCCACACCACTCCTTCTCCAGTACACTTGTCCTCCTACCCTTCTTGGTCCGGACGTACACACTCCTCTTCCAGTATCATGGCTCACTCCCGCAACCGAATGCCCCCGGTTCCACCCCGGTCCCAGCGACGTTCGAACACGCGCCGCAGGCCTGATCTCCACATCCCTCCCAGGTTTTTGTCCTCCTCTTCTCTTTCGAGCTACCCCATTCCCCCTGAACCTGAGATCACAGAGTCCCCGGGCACACCACCTCCTGGTTACGAAGCGACATCGACGGTCTCACCCCCCCCAAGCATCCACAGCCCCGTTGTGCCACCAGTTGGGGAGATCGACCGCCCCACCTCGCTTCCCACCACTTCCACTCCAACCGTCCCTCAACTGCCTCCGCCCACCCAACATCCCTGGGTCCAACACCCACTCTCCTTCTCTGTCATCGACGCCATCTCGCGTCTTCCGCCTCCTTCACCGCCTGCTTCACCACCTCCTTCGCCAATTCCTGCACCACTTCCGCCCGGCCCGCGCCCTTGGGTGCAGCACCCGCTCCCCTTCCCTGTTCTTGTAGCTCTCACTCCCCGCCGGAAAATGAGGACTCAGGCGTCTTGGCCCATTTTCAAACAAGCGCTGGGCCAGTTGGCGTACATGATTGTCCCGAACCCAGAACCCCCGTCACCTTCGCCGTCCCAGGCAACCACAGTTCTCCCAGACACTTCGAACGCCCAATTTGAGGAGACACCCCCCCTCACTCAAGAGGAACTGTGGGACGCGTGGCCTTTTGTGACCAGCGATGAAGTTGAGAGTATATGGGGCGGACAGGCAGCAGTCTACGTTGTACAGAGGTGAGCAGCTACCTACCCTTGTCGCTAACAACAGCAAACGCCAAGAACTCTTCGGCTACGATGTTTACGGCTACGATGTTGATGTCCTGTGGGTGTCGCTCTCCTCTCGTTGGACGTCGTTGGCTGACAGCAGCGAACAGCCACTTGAGCGGCACCCCCCGCAGCGGACTGTATACACCAAGTCGTCGCCTGCCATGATTGCCAAGCTCTACCTTGACCGAGGGATGCAGCTCCTCATGATCCGCAAAATCTACGGCCTCACTCTCTACCGCGAGGGAACCGTGACGTTTGCTTCAACCTGGAAGCACCTCCAATCCAAGGAATGGGCGTTCAAAGATCGAAAGTCCAAAATTGACCGGTTCTGCGAACGGGCAGCATCGCAAGTGACCGGAACCAGCTGCCGCTAACTCACAGACATTGCGGCGAAAATGACTTTCTTGGAGCAATCGAGAGGTATGCCTCCGCCTGGATGAACACCCTCCCCTGGTTCCCCGAAGGCAGCTGTGACGGCAACGATGCTGAGGCGTGGCAAGTGTGAGTGAAAACAGTCCGAAGTGTGGTGACTGACCCTCCTAGTCGTGGCCAGATCTACGTGGGTATAGCTTCGTCAGCGGCAAAAGGTTGTGAGAAGTTTACAGGATCGCTCCAAGCTCAACTGGCTCAAATCGGCTGGATGGCGATCAAGAGCGTTCTCAGCCATGCAAACTGGCATACAGTCAAAGTCGTGAAAGACGCCTGTGCGTATCTTACTATTCGGGCGCTGACGAGCCTCAGGTTGGGCTGCAATGAGACTTGACGCATACTTCCCTAACCACCACGGACGTCGCATCCTGGTTAAGATGTGGGGGGAGCAGGCGGTGTGTCTCGAGAGGACATCCCATGAGGCATTTCGGGACGTCCCCGCCAACCTTCGACAGGAATTCTTCAAGCGCAACACTTTCAGCAACATCTGGCATGAGAGCGACGCGGACTTTGGATGGTTCCTGGATAAAGATGGGTGCTGAGAGAGCGATGGTTGCTCGAGGTTGTTAGACTTTGATGCTGGCCTGCTTGTAGATACATTGCCAGTGCACTGTTCAAGATCCAGAGGGATGCCCGTGTCCCTGACCGCAACTAGACATTCACTAGGGGCTGCGAGTTGCGAGAGGCCTCCATTTTGCCACATTCGCCCGCAGTTGACTCGTCATCGTGGCAGCCTTCCTCGTCACCCTCTCCCGTTGCTTCACTACCTTTCTCCTTCACCACTCTTCATCAGTTCCCACCCCCTCATTCTGTGAACTCCATCCCCACACTGTTTTTACGCCCCTTTCCTCCCACCATCTGTTCACAATGGGCAAAGGCAAGCACCCCCAGCCCCGCGCCCGTCCCGGCTCTACGAGCAAGAAGCTCACAGAGCTCATCAACGCGGTCCGCGACGCCGTCCAACCCCCCGCAGGGCCTTCCCCGGCCGATGAGCAGCTCGAAGCCCTAGCGGCCGCTTGCCGTGCACACGACGCCAACGCCACCCTCAACCCGAACGAGCTGGGCGTCGCGAGCATCGACGAGGTCCCGCCCACCATCAACCCCACGGCCAACATTCACCCGGAGGACGCACTGAGGCGGCCCTCCCAGGCGACGATGGAGACGCTGGCCGACTCCACCCCGTCCCGCCCCGCAGTAACGGGCGCCAACACGTCCTCCCTCCCTCCCCTACCCAACCCCGTAGGCACCCGAGAGGACACCCCCACTGGCATGCCCCCCATCCCCTTCCCTCGCAGCGAGGATGGCCCCGCCGCACCCCCTGAGGACAAGGACCGTCCTGCTCTTCCCCTTGAGGACCTCGCGACCCTCAGCATCAGTGAGAACGCGGCGTCGGAGAGCACCGACCAGCGCCGCGTCGACCGTCCGCTCACCTGGGACGAGATGTGGGCTGCGTGGCCTGTGCTCGGCGCCGAAGCGATCAAGTCGGTTCGGGAGGGACATCTGCCCACCGAAACCATTGGCTGGTCGTGAGTCCTATCACCTGGGAGAGGACGAAGCTGACGGCAGCGACAACTTCAACCTCTATGGGTACTTCAGCACCGTGTAAGTTTGGAGCACCTGCCCAAGCCAAACGCCATACAGCTGCGCGCACAGCCCTGCCTTCCCCCTCCCCCAGCCCCCAGCCCCTCTCACCCAACCCGCGACACCCCCTGCTGACCCCAGCGACGCTCCTCTCACCGTCCACCCCCGCCAACGTACCTCAGCCCACCTAATGTCCCCATGGCAGATCGCCAAGCTCTGGACTACTCGCGGGATGCACCTCGACATCATCCTGCAGATCTACGCCGTTCGCTGGCCCACTGAGTGGCGCAAGAGGTTCGAGGGGATCAAGCAGCTCGTCAAGGAGATCAAACAGGACGCTGTTCAGCAGCGCCTCCATCTCGTCCAGAGGAGCATGGAGCGCGGCAAGGCGTGCAAGGAGCGGGAAGACATTCCCCAGGCCATCGTCGAGTACGCCAACGGCATCATGTACACTCTCCCCTGGTTCGACGAATGCGGCCACCAGGGCGACGACATCGACCAGCTCATTCAACTGTGCGTCACCTGTATTTTGACCATGCTGACTTCAGCCGCGGACAGTGCTTCACCATGATCGCCCGCGCCGCAGGTGCACATGCCTGGGACGAAACGGCACCAGACCAGCGCATCCTCCACATCGGCTGGCTCTCAGCCAAGGCGGTCCTCTGGAATGCGCACCGGTACCCGTGCAAGTTCATCAAGGGTGCCTGTAAGTTCAAACTTGCAAGCGCAACTGACCCGTCAAGGTCACGCTGCGATCCTGCTGATCGATCGGCTTCCCAAGTCTCCCGTCAATGCCCCGCGCGAGCACCACGCCAAGTCCTTCGGCGAGCAGGCCAAGCTCCTCGATCAGGCAGACTGCCATATGTTCTTCGATGTTCCCGACCACCTGCGCGCGCCATTCTTCCGGTTCAACGCGTGGAACGAGCACTTCGAGGGCTGTTGACCAAGCCCGACACGCCGTCCACGCCCGCCCCTCCATACCCATAAACCCCAAAGATTCAGCAAACGGACCCCGCATGAGTACTCCTTGGGCTACCTGACACACGAACTTGTTCCGGCCTCATAAATACGTATACTGTCATCCTGTAGCGGCGAATGAAGATAGTGCACTTGTTCTACTCGGCCTAGCCTGCCACAACTCTACTCGACA